>JARHVA010005850.1:925000-945000 GCA_037957365.1 Torreya grandis
ATATGGGTTGTTTTGATAGTTTTATTTCCTTATTCATACTGCATTAAACATTTTTTACCTTATCTAAAATACTTGGTACAAAGTTTATTAAATAAAACTAGACTAAAAAAACATGCAAATCAAACAAATTCATCATTTCTACATGTAGCATGTAGCACTTGAATAGATTAAAAAACACAATGTTTATGAGTCTCATTCAACCTACACTTAGTGTCAAAAATCTACAAGTAACCTATATATATTTGTCCATATGAAACACGTCAGTAACTAATTAGCCAACCAATTTCTCTTTGATCTAGATAACAACAATATTCCAACATTTACTTGTGAGAAATTTAATCCATAGTGTATTTTAATCCTTTGAAATACCACATGTAATATACCATATTCCATTTAATATCCTTTAATTTAATTTTTTATTTCAAAAATAATATCTATTATACATGGCACATGGCACTATAACTACTACATTTATTAAAATACAAAACACAAATAACTTATAAGTCATAGAATTTAACTATTAGTATTCATTGATTGTGTTTTTTAGGATAAATTATAAGAAAATTTTGATAATTATTACTACCTTATTCAACAAACAAATCAAAAAAATGGTCTGACTAAATTGAAAAATCCATCATGATAACTAGTAGTTATGAATATTCTAGTGAAGGAACAATGGGCATTTATTTTAAGCAATGTGATTCAAGTTAGTTTGATGACTCTTAAAGAATTTAATTGAAATGAAATAAAATATGAAAGTTTGGAATATTCAATGTTATTTTACGCTGAATTGGATTTACTTTCGTCATAGTTCGATTAAATTAGTCAAATAGTGTACTTAGTGACATGATTTATAAAAATGAGGCACATGAACCTATTTTCAATCGACCCAAATGTCATGATATAATGAACGAAATAATTGAGTCATTTAATAAAATATTAATTTAAGGCTTATTTGAGCCAATTCAACCTAATTGCAAGATCAACATGTGATTTGAGTCTAATTATCTCTAATTCCTTCAGGATTTGATCCAATTACGTCATTATGTGCAATTAAAAAAATGATTTTTTTAATATATTGATCCCCATGAAAATAATTTATGTCTCAATTGATAGTATGGGATGTAATATAAATCTTAATCAACCCTAATTTTATCACAAATGCAAACATGAAGGTAACCCCAATTGATCGACTGTTATAATCTATGACGCAAGTTAGAAATAATTGAAGCCTACAAAAATAGTATTATCTATACAAGATTTAATTTTGGGGTCAATATACCCCATTATCATTAAAAAGGTCCAAGAATTAAATAATAAAGGAAATTTGGTTCAATTTAAGTTATTTCAATCTAAATGCATGAGTAAGACATGATTTTGGGATAAATAAGCTCTAATTACATTATAAAATTAATCTAATTAGTCAGTTAGTACAATTAGTGATGTTATTTGGGCTAATTTAACCCCTATGAACCTAATATATGGATTAATTAATTGTATATAATGAAACATATGGATTAGGTTAACCTAATTTTATCATAAATGTAAACATAAAGGTAAATGGTGCCATTCTAAATCCCTTAAAACTAGTTATGAGACTAGGATGTGATTTGGGGCTAAATTAGGTCATATTTTCTGACATATTGACTTGATTAGTGTATTTTTACAATAATTGATGCATGTGGGATTAAATTTAACCCCATGGACATAATTATAAATACATAAGATGTAATTTGAGGTTCAATCAACCCCACTGTCATAACACCCTAAATCAAATAGTCAATCAATTTAATAAATAAGTAAATTGGGGTCAATTGGAACCCCTTGAGCGTAAATAAAAGACAGAGAGACATGATTTGGGGATAAATTAGATTTTATTATATCATATTAATTGATTAAATTAATTAATTGGTGTAATTAAGGATGTTATTTTGGTAATATTGATCCCTATTAACCTAATTTTCACTATATAGGATGTGATTTGGGGGTCGATCAACCCCACTATCATAACACCCTAAATCAAATAGTCTTAAAATTTAATCATAAAGTAAAATTAGGGAAATTTTATAACTTTAAACCTAATTATAATGATTTAATGTAATTCATTTCTCAATTATCCCCAATTTTATCACAAATGTAATCATAAAGGCAATTGGGGGTAAGCTAAACCCATATCACCTAATTATGTGTATAGGATGTTGCTTGGGTCTAATTGAACCTAATTTAAAATATATAGGATGTGATTTTCACATCAAAAAATATGAAATTGAATCACATAATATTGTAATGACATAGTTATATGATATATAACTATGTATATATAAAGTGTAGACACTATAACATGTGCAGCTATAACACATACATGTTATTTTTTCAATAGATAAAAAGTATTCTTTCAATGATAATGATTCATATAAATAAATAATTGTATCCCATATTTAATTATTTACATAATTATATAACTTATAAGTTGAATATAAAATATATCAAGCTATATTTTTAGACCAGACCTTCAAAATTTATCTTTTTTTCCTAAAATGTGCTGATTTTTCATAGGCATGGTGACATATATAACTAAAAGAAGGGGAAGTAGTTAAATCACAAAAAAATAAATATAAATTACACGTTTCAAGAGAAAAATAAAAGGTGTTGGAGGTTTGTCAATGATGTATTCAAGGTGACCAAGGACATTGATAAAGGGTCATGTGTGCTCCAATGATAATGACAAAGTGTGCTTCAATGAGCTTTAGTGTTCCTACATAGTTATTCTATGTTTGAATTATTAAGTAAATTGTTGGATAATAATGATGGTATGGACATGATATAAAGACCCTATGGGGTATTATGAGTGCTTGGAGTGCTTATGGAAGTAAAAAAAATTCTTTAGAGCCATCATATGAGTGTCTAGGTTCAAGTAGTCATCTTAATAGATAAGGCTAAGTGATTAGTTTGATGATTTCGTATTTTAATTGTATGAAGGATTAAAGATTATTTTAATAAATGTATGGATTCACATATGAAAGGTGATCTTGTGGTTCAAATTTTAGGTGATGAGGTTGAGCATAGCAAAAGTTATTAAGGTGCAAAGTTGGCATCTTAGGTAGACTTCACTAAATTACCATATTTAGCCAAATTTACATTATAAAAGATATATGGTGAGTGTTTAATCTGATCATTTCTATAATGGTGAGTATTTAATCTAAATATATAAGGATGTAATGGAGCATGTGATCTTGTCAGTAGTGATCCAATGACATGTGTGGAGTCAATTTTTCAAAGGTTCCTGAGATTGCACACACTACTGACATGTGTCCTAATCCTATTGATTTAAAAAAGATCAAAAATATGTGGGTTTCCATATATTTCTATATCCAAGATGTATTTTTAGTCAAATAGTCAATGCGAAGAAGGCATGTAGCGCTGCCAAGTGCCACGATTGTGGAAGCAAAGATCTAAGATCTATGGTGAGATATTGCAAGTTAAAGTTAGGAGACTTATAAGGAAATTGATGGTACACATTTGTTAAAATTTTATAGGTAGTAAGAGATGATGATAATGTGTCTAATATTTAGTATTTACATAATGATCATTGGAATTTGAATATTCAAATTTGTGAAGGAAACTCAGTGATGGGTTTTTGAGCTATAACTTTTGATATATAATGAATTTATTGATGAAGTAAAAATAAAATATAAATATAAATTCAAGATGCATACATAAAATTTTATTATAATATTATAATGTTCATATAGTCAAAGATATTGATCTTTAAAGTTGATTGTGTGTTTGACCATGTTTTACAAGTGAACTAAGAAGGATATTTGAGTTTTTATTAATTGTATTTTGATGTTTAAAGATGAAATATCTATTGGAGAGTGTTATTAAATAATTAATACCATTTTTTTGGTGTTTATATTTGGACCAATCAATATTTAGTCTGCAAATTTACTTAGAAGTTGATTATTTATTGAATACACTGGAAGATTGACTGACCTTGTTGTAGGAGTGAGTTGCATGTGTTATTATCAAAATTAAAGAAGAAAATAAGTATTGATATGTTATATAAGTCTCCAAGGATTATAATAAAGTATTATATGTCATAATATTCCCTTAATCTGATATGGAGAGTCAATATAGCTTGATTTTATTTTGATTAAATATGACCAATTTGAGTGGTTATTTTGACAGATTTGTTTTTAATGGATTAGAGCTTATGTTGGAGTGTCTAAAGAACATGGATGTGTTTTATAGGTATTTAATGGTTCATAAATGTGATCCAATCATATGGATATGTGAAAGTTTTGATTATTTGCTTCACAAGATTGAGATTGTGTTTTTTGTGTATGAAGACCTAAAGAGAGAAGAGACCTAATTGGTAGGTTCGAGTGGTGAGTTGGTGTTATATGTAAAATTTAACCATATGAGAGTGATAAATGGGATATTGGAGACATTTTTTATGTGTTATATGTAGTTTTAAAGGATGAAGGTGGTCCAAGTAGTCTCATAGGTAATGCATGGACATGGAGACCTAATTATTTTGGATCTCATTAAGGCCTAATGGAGGATTTCAGTCATAGGGACTATGTCATACCTATGGAGTAGATTTTTTCACCCATTTAACATGTTTGGAGAGATATTTAAATTAAAATAAAAGTATGGTAAGCATCTAGGCTGACCAAGATGGGTTAGACTAAGAAAGTGGTATAAGTATAGGGCATATTTGGGCTATTTGATGTGTTTAAAAAGTGTGGATGAACTAGACTATAAAATATTTGAAGTTTCACCTAAGATTTTTTTATAGATGAACTAGACTATATAAGAGATATAAAGGTAAGTTCAATAATTAACAAAGGTTATCACCAATCAGTAGAGAAGACAAGATGGTGATGAGGAAGATGCAGATCATGATGAAGAAGTTTAGAAAGATGAATAATAGCAAGAGTATCTATAATAGATGGAAGAGATGATGGTTTGAGATTTAAAAGGAAGAAATTAAGGAATCAAGGTTGGTGTTCTAGATTATGGAGGTAGTTTAAACTTAGAGGTGTTGATAGATTGGATGAATAACATGAAGAAGTTATTCAAGTGAAAGACTATGAGAGAATACAAGAAGGTAAAGTTTGCATGCATGAAATTTAAAGGTCATGCAATGATTTGGTGGGACCACCTACAAAAAGAGAGATATATAAAAGGAAAAGAGATTATTAATTCATGGAAAAGATGGAAAAGAAGCTGAGGGAGAAATTTCTTCCTAAGGATTATTCATAAACCCTATATGGAAGACTTCAAGATTTGAGGCAAAAAGATCACAGTATACAAGAGTATAGAGTTTTATAATCTTTCAATATGAGTGGAGCATGATGAAATAGAAAAGTATATAGATGCAAGTTATGTAAAGAGATTTTTTGTTCAAGATGAATTAAGTATGCATAAAATACTTAACATGGAGGAAGCTTATCAATTAGCTTTGAAGGTAGAAAAAATAAATAAATAGAGTTTTAAGACATGTACTAGTCCAAAAAGAGGTGGATCCCCTCCAATAAGGGGATGAGGTGGGTTTAATACCACCAGAGGTGTCTTTAATGCCAATAAAGGTGAATCATCACATGGTGTAGAAATTCAAGATGATAATAGGTAGGGGTTTCAATACCAACAAAGATGAAGATGATTTTAGAGAGGATGAGGTTATGGTGGTAATAGAGGATGGTTTCCAAATCTACATAGATCTTATGTTTTTTATAGATGTGGAGAAGTTTACAAAGCCTTTGAGTATCCACACTATCAATATCATGAAAGGAGGTAAGAAGATCACCCAAGATAAATTATATTTGACGTTTAAATAGAAGAGCGAAATACTAAATTTGATGTCCAGTTATAAAAATATAAAATTCTTGAAAAATTTATTAAATGTTAATTTTGAACCCTCAGATGGTCATGTTTCACCTATAAAAAATATTTAAATCAAATCTAAGTGTGTAAATCTACCTAGAGTAGAATCTATCTTTTTGATATAATCATTTTGGCATGTGGACGAGATCAAACGGAGTTATTGGTCAAAAGTTATGTCCTCTAGAAGGTTGGTATTTTTTTTTTGCATCACATGATCTACGGTGAAAGTATACGGATTATGCAAACACTTGAGGGAATGTTTTGTCTTTTCAAATGACTAATATATATATTTCAATTGTGTATGAAGTTATCCATAAAATTATAATTTTATCATATTGGGAAGGGAGTTATTAAGGCCACAATACTTTTTGTATCACTCAATAGGGAATGGTTAAAGGCCAAGAACCTATTCATAGACATTATTTGCAATGTAAAACTTGTTGGAAGCACCATTTTCCTATCACAAAGCATAGGAGGAATAGATCTACAATCACCACTTCAATGTTGAAAAAATTTGTTGTCAATGTTTCCAACCTCTCGAACAATTGTGAAAACATACAAACTCATAAATCTTTCAATCAAGTTCATTGGATAATATTTTATTTAACAATATATTTCTATCTATGCACACACGCATGCACACATGCGTGTGTGTGCATGCGTGCATGTGTGTTGATGTGTGTGTGTGTGTGCACATGCATGCGTGTGTGTGTGTGTGTGATCACACGTTCATGTGTGTGTGTGTGTGTGTGTGTGTGTGTGTGTGTGTGTGTGTGTGTGTGTGTGTGTGGGTGGGTGCGTGCACACGTGCGTGTATGCACATTTGCATGTGCACATGAACGTTCATGTTTTAAGTAATGTATTTTCATTTGTAGGTACAAATGTCAACTGGAGGATAATAACTTATCTCTACATTACTAAAAAGTTACATTGCGAGACTGAATACTACAGCATGTGGCATGGATTTTTTTCCAATTTTCCATCAACATTAACCAAGGTTTAGTTATATGGATTTGGAACATACATGTGGGTTATTTAGGTTCATGTAAACCACTTATGATTTTTATTTTATTCTTATTTTAATTTATCCTAAAAACTATAATTTTATTCTATTGTGAAAGCCATTGTTGAGACCAAAATGGGTAGTTTGTCACTTAATCAGGCATAATCAAAGGAAAATATCTTGCTCTTAGATTTTATTTATAACCATATACATGTTTAGTGCTAATTTACTTACCCAAATCACTATAGGCATAGATCTCTAACCACTACTTTAACACTGACAACATTTTTTGTTAGTGTTTCCAAACTCATGAATAGTTATGAAAACATCCATATAGATTGACTTGGAGTGTTTGGTCATGGTAGCATGTGTATTTTGACTACATATACATATTTAAATTGATGTATTTACATTTGGAGAATAAGGAGGTGTAAATGTCAATTAGGAGACAAGAACTTGTCTCTTTATTACAAAAACATTGCATTCTAGGACTGATTATTATGGTTTGTACCATAGATTCATCTCCAATATTTATAAGATATGTTATACTATGTATATTTTTTTATTATACATGAACATGAAGGTTCTTTTTGTTTTTTAAAATTACTTATAATTTATGTTTCACATGTGTCTAAAATTAGCTTTAAAAATTGTAATTTTCTCATATTGGGTAGGGCAGTATTGAGCCTAAAATGAGTGGTGGGTCACTCAAATAGGATTTAAATTATTCTAATAACATGTTCAAAAATTTTATCTTCCACCCATATATTTAAAAATAACTAGTGTCCTTCCATAAATCATAATACGCGGATATCTCCAACTGCCACTTCAATATTGGCAACATTTGTTGTCAATGTTTCCAAGATCCATAATGGTTGTTAAAACATGCATCTATATGGGTTTTTATGTTATGTTAATGGGATAAAATTTAATTTACCTATCTAGACATTTTTTAAGTGATGTATTTTCAACTATAATTTCTAAATGTGAAAATGTTAGTTGGAGGACAGGATCTTATCTCTTCACTATAAAAACATTACAGTTCAAGATTAATTACTGTAATGTGTACCATATATTTGTCTAAAATGTTCCACAAATGTGCTATGTGCTAAAAATGGATGGATTAAAAAATGCATGTGATGTTTATTTTAGTTCATTACAATGAAAATTTTCACTCTATGCACATATGCAGTTAGCCTAAAAAAACTGCAATTATTTTATATTGGGAAGGGCATTCTTGAATCCAAAATAGGTAGTTGGTCACCTGACTGAGCATACTCAAAACTCAAGACCATAGTCTTGGATGTTATCCACCATATTATATATCTTGGTAGTGTCTATTTCCTTCTAATAAGAACCACATATGGATATTTCCAACCACTACTTCAACATTGACAACATTTATTTTCATTGTTTCCATGCTCCTAAATAGTTGTGAAAACATGCATCCAAATAAACTCGGATGTTGGGGTTATCAGATCAAATGTCATTTTCTTATCCAGGTGTGTTTTAAGTGATGGTTTTTCATATTGAGGTTTTGAATCTATAAATTGTATTTGGAGGACAAGAATTTGTCTCTTCACAAAAAAATTATTACATTTTAGGATTGATTACTACATCAGGTGCCACATGTTCATTTCCAAGGTTCCATAAAAAAATTTGATGGTGTAATTTTAGGTATTTAACACAAACATGAGGGTTATTTTTATAATTTAAAGGGAATTTTTAGGGACTAAAAGGTTAATTCATATATTGACCATACATGGTTAGAGGCTAATAGATTAGTCTAGGACATTATTTGCCACCCCAATTGTGTTGGTAATCAAAGTTTCTATCCATGAAGCACTATAAGTAGAGATATCAAAATGAATTAGACATAAAAACATTTATCAACCCATAATTATATTTGAATCTATTTTATTTTCTAATTTCACATATCATAGGGCAGGGTGTGGGATTTAATAGGAGAATTACCCTCATTGATAGCATCCTCATCCTAACATAGTAATAATAATGTTTTTTTTTTTGTGTTATTTAATTTTTGTGGAGATGATTTTCCAAAAAAATCCTATTCATATTATTTGATAGTGTAAATTTTTTTGTATGTATGTGTGTGTGTGTACACACACACACACACACACACACACACACACAGACACACACACACACACACACACACACACACACACACACACACACACACACACACACACACACACACACACACACACACACACACACACACACACACACACACACACACACACACACACACACACACATGATGAGAAGAGAAGAAGTGGTCAAGTTGAGTGTAGTGAAGAGGGAGACATTTAAGTTAAAGAAGAAAAATAAAAGCTTTATAATCACTAAAATATTCCAAGGCCTCAAGATACATGCTAATTACAATATTTCACTACTTTTAAGGGCCAAATAAGAGTCTCTAAGGTATGTGAAACAAATCTAAAAAAATCTAGATAACACAACATCCCTTCATGATTTCATGGGTGAATGTAAGTTGAATCCAAAAAGAGGAAACCCTTTCAATAAATTAAAAAGCATCAAACAAGAGTGAAATGTAACTCCAAAGATTGAAAATCCCAAATAATGAGGTCTAACATAAAAAACTTGTGTAAGTAAAATATATAAGGGCATCTTAAGAAGTTATGAAAGAGATGAGTATTCCATTTTTAGCTTCAATTACATAAATAAATTCCATATACTACAAGAATGTTAAAATACCTATCCATGTTAATTAGTTTTCATGAATAACCATTTTTGGACATTTGTTGGAATAATACATTTATCACTAAAAATCTAGTATTTAAAAAGTAAGAAAAACTATTTACAAGACTCTTGAAGATAAATAAAAGATCAAGGTGAAAGAATAAATAAGGATGAAAATTTTAAATACCACTCTCTAAATTGGTATGAGAAGAAGGTAAAGAAAAATAAAATGTTTTCCAAGGACACAAGTAGACTTTATTTCACTCATTACAATATGAATGGGTGTTGACATGCAAAATGTTGAAAATTTCATTCACAACTTAACCCAAAGAATTACAATGGTCATTCCATGAAGGAAGTGTTGTCTGATGTTAGGAAGCAAGAAGTTTTTCCATCACCTAAAACTAAATAAATATAAAATTAATAATAAAATCTAAAAAGGAATAATTCATGCAAGATAAATAACCCATAGAGGAATATTCATCACCCTTTTAATTGGGTGTGGTTATAAGTCATTCTTGGTTTCATATAAAAAATGATTTCAAATCTAAGATGTTAATTAACATGTATATTTAATAATCACCTCAAATTTATTTGTCTATTCCATTTTTTGAAATAAGAAATAATGAAATTGACCCTTTTTTCATGAGAGCGTATTGAGGAATCTCACTCATCAAGAATGAGTATGGAGTATCTATCTAATATATTTGAGAAGTATATGTTAGAGAATCCAATTTCATCAAATAGGTTGTATAATACTTAATATTATCATGTTGGAATATGATTATAAGACAATAAATGGCCAAACTTGGTGTAATAGAGAGGGAGAGAACAAAATTGAGGAACGACAATAGAAGAGGTATAACAACCAAAATATTTCAAGGCCTTGGGAAATATGAGAATTATAATATTTCACACACAGTAGATATAAATGAGTTTCTTCATGCCCTTACTGAAGACACTAGTTGGATTGTTGAAATTAATGGCACTACTTACCAAAATGTGGTATTTATATAAGTTTAATGAATACAAAATATGAATATTAAGTTTTAAATGACATTAAACTATTGTAACAATGGTATCCAAGTTATAATATTGACACCACCATATCAAACATTTGGACCATCCAAAATGCAATCAAGGATGGTATCTACTGATTATCTCCACAAATCATTCAAAAGATGAAATTTCAAATATTTTAGACCATATATCATCAAATAATGTAAAGAGAAATAAATTTCTTGGAACATCATATAAAATAATCATTTCCATCCAAAAACCAACCAAAGCATGAAATTCAATCAATAAAGCTAATAATAATGACAAGATTGTCCCCAAGTAGCCAAGCATAGTACCAAATTTCAATAAATCATCACAAAAAAAATCATCAAATGATGTAACCCAATCATGAGAGGCACTTCACACTAATATATGACTCTATCTCAAACATTATACTATTTTATCCCACATAGTTTTTATTGAAACATATGTTGAAGGATTTTAAGTCATTTTCAATAATTACATGAAGGAAATATTAAATATGGTAATATTAAAATATTGACATAAAACCATAAAATTTAGTTTTTAAATAATAATGTGAGTGAAATTTTATGTGTAAATATGATCAATACAAAAGCTGAACACACACACACACACGCGCGCACACACACACACACACAAATAGAGAGAGAGATCTATAAAATACATAAAGGCATATAAAATAAGAACATAATAGAATTTTGAGTGAACACTATAATAAATGAATTATATCTTAGTAATAACCAATTAAAATTTTGAATAATGTGTATGGGTAATTATGATTACCCATATGTGTTATGCAATACTATGTACATGTTACTCAAAAATGTCTATGAAATTGTCTCCCAAATTTATGCACTTACTCTCATATACAAATTCAAGTATTCACTTATTAATTTTGATCTAGTATTTTTTATTGAATGAAATATTAAAATAAAGTGGGGTAAAATATCAACACATAAGTTAAATTTTAAAAATAAAACAATGCACTTATGACCACTCTTTTTACACACATAGCTTGTGACTTATTATAGGTTCCTCTGACCACTTTATTTCATTTTCCACTTGGATAAACCATTCATAAAAGTAAAAAAATGATCCCAAAATTTTTATATTCATCATGTAATATAATTTAGGATCACACAAAAAAAATTATTGGTAACTAGATCAGTTGTTTTTGTTTTTTAGACAACAACACCTAATTTCAAAGTAATTCACGACTCTCTTGCCTAAATCGAATGTTATTGTCTTGTTTCCAAATGAAATATAATTTCCAAATTTTATATTAATGAAAGGGTTACCACACATGTTTATAAATCCTCATTTCAAACCATTTTAAACACAAGATGCTTCCACACTGAAACTCAATCAAATTATAATTACACATTGAGAGAAAACTTCCTATTGATCCCACATGTGATTATATAAAACCTTATTAGCCTTGATATAAATTCACAATACACTTTTAAATCCATAAGTCATGATTAAAAAACCTAATCACACTACGATTACATCTATAATTTTACACCAGTATTTCACACAAAACATGGTGAGATGAGAGAAATACATGAATTATAATCCATGTTCAAATTATTTATATGTAGGAGACACTCAAAAAAGGGAATGTTGAGGTCAATCACAACTTCAGATATTAATCTTTTTTACTATATGATTGCATTATTATTCTTATGTAATTGAGCTAGTATTTTCAAGTGAAAAAATATGTACATTGATCTTCATATTGGATTGGGAACTTGCACATAGTCTATAAAACACATAGGTGAAAGAGATCCTACCATATAAATTTAATATCTATGCTACCTTATAGATAATGACACTTCATAGGAACAAACATGCACTAAAATATTGTCTATTTACAATTCTTCTATACTAAATCCTTGTGAACTTCTATTTTAGGTGCACACTAAGTCAATAAAGTCTCCCTCTCAGTTTCAATTTTAGAAATAGTTCCATCTCAGTTTTCCATCTAATATTATATTTTTATTTTATACATTAAATATTTAATATATTTTTAGATTTAGTAAGTTTAAAATATTTTTTCATTTATTCCATATTTTTAGCATTTTGTTTTTTACAATAATTTATCTAATTAGGGTCTAGCATTCTCCTAAATCCACAAATTTTATAAAACATAAAGAGACCCTTGAAGATATAATGTTCTTAATGTAACTGTATATATATCATATTAATTTAAAGACAAATAAAAGTATGAAACGCAAATTATGTTTGACAAAAAATTAGACTACTATATGAATAGTGACAAGTAATTATACAGACCATTTAAAATATCATAGCGTGTATGTAAAATTGAAAATTTTCCATCCATAAGAACATAAATTATCTAAATCAATTAAGATCACTATTAGGACATGGTGTATACCATAATAATAAGAAACATGTATCCATAAAAGGATATTACTATAACAAATGATCATCTATCATTTACCTTGATAAATTATAAACATAAGTAATAAGGTCTAGAATTAGAAGTTTATGATATTTTCAAAACTAGAAGCATAAATAGAACATGAAGAGTATATATCAACCATTTTTTCATAATATTTATATCATAGATGTTAACGCACAATTTGCAAAATCTTTCTTAGTCTAGTATAAAAACATAAATCATATCATTTTTATAGATGTTTCGATGAAGAGATCATCATATTTTGTGTGTTATAACATTCATAGTATTATAAAATTATTTCCATTACTTATACCCAAAATAAATTATCCATCAATAATTTAATTGAAAAATGAGCAACTAACAAGATAGATAATGTTACATATGAAATCTTTTCTTAACAATATATTACAGTTATATAATAACAATTTTATATTGAAGTCATAGAATTGTAATAAACCAATAAAGGTACATGTATTTTTTATAGGTATAAGAGATATTATGATTCCAATGATAAAATTCAAGAATTCCTATAGATTTTATCACCTTATCAAAATAAAAATTGATGAAAAATAAAACAATGGATATTTTTAAAATATATTACATGCACAAAAAGGGAAAAGTGGATAGAAAGGATGAAAAAATAAATCTAATCTCTAACTATGATTCAAATAAAAACTAGATCTCATAAATATATATTATGAAAGTGTTTGGTTCTTATACATTTCAATCATCCTCAATATTAAAAAATTCTTATTCCCTAGTTAGAATGCTATTAAAATTTGAAATGATGTGGCTTAAAGACCCAAACCTCATGGGTATGATTAAATAATGTTTGAATGATAACAATCCAATAGGTAGTACTAGGATGTATATTATATAACACAACAAAATATTTTAAATAATAAACTCATAAATGTAGTAAAGAGTTACTCTGAAATATATCAATGGGAAACACTCTCATTGAATTAAACATTTATGTACTTTACGATCATGTAAATAGGTCATGATAGAGATTCCTTTCACTTATAAATGGATTTGAGTGACTAAAGAGGATATTTTTTATGGATGTATAAATCTATATACTAGCGTATAAAGGAATAATATCATAATTCAATAATATTCCACCTATCTACTCTAAAAACCTTGCAATAACATAAATCAAAGTTTAATATTGATAAGTTAGTAATCATATAATATCTTTAATAAACTAAAAGTGAGGAATTAAATTTATTTTAAAACATTCTCAAGGATAATCCATATGCTTTTTCTCATGAACACTAGGAATTTAAAAATCTCATTCTTGTAATCATAGATGATAATCAAAAGGTTATGTTAATGATGTCTTTTTTAGAGCATGAATTTCGATATTCCATTTGTAGCATGATTAAATCACAAAGGCTTAGGTCTAGATGAATTATATCCTTGGGTCTTAAAACATTTAAGGGATATCATGAAAATTTACATTCTTAGGGTTGTTAATGTATCCACATCATCTATCAAAGATATAAAATATATTAGTTGGACTCTATTGATCTTGATCTTCATGAAAGACAACACATAATTTATTAATAGATTTAAAAGAAAATTATCAAAACCTATGGAAAACCATCTTATAATCCTCCTCACAATAATAGTTTCATATCAACATTGTGGTATTGTTTTAAAATAAAGTAATCTTAGATGTATTTATGATGATGCATTTGTTCACCAATAGAGCAAAAATTAATAAATAAGCATCTATGTTCATTAACCTATATATAGGTTATTATTATGATATGGTTAACTATAAATTTATATTTAAAATGTTAAAAAAATATTTTTTACTTGATCTTTTATATGAGTGGCTAAAATTTTGAGTCTCCATTCATATTGTTTTATTCTAGTATATGGAGGCAAAATTAATTTCTTCAGTTTGTTAATAGGTATCCATTTTTGATACCCATTATCCCCTTACCTCTTTAAAATTATTTTAGAGGCTTTAAATATGACCTTATCAAAGGAAAATTCCTTGATTTTCATTAAAACAATTGACATTAATGAGAATGTTATTTTGTTTTATGTAGCACCTTCCAAAAACCACTAAAAAACTAACTACCAAAATATCCATTTAAATAAACTTATTTCTCAAAGTGAATTAAACCATTGATTAACAACAAATTCCCCAAAATTTGACACATTTTCATGATAAAAAATATTACTCATCCATCCGTCATAATTAATACTTTTAGATTAATATGGATTATCTACCATGTTCGTATCAATTTCTCAACTACCAAGTTATAATCCTAGGACTTGTAGGTTATGGAATCATAGAGGATAACTCTTTTTGGTTTATACCACTATTATATTATAATATAATCTCATTTTCCTTATCTCAAGTTAATATTTCAAATATGATCACCATAATATGAACAATAGGTCATAGTCTCAGGTTAGACTAATGTGACCTTAATCAGGTAATTATCCAAGACTAATAATTACATATAAAATATGGTAGACTTACCTACAAATTTATGATAAATTTGGATACTTGAAATTATGTTGATCAAGGTAGCCATCTCTTTTAATCATGAGTTCACATTACCATAATACTCACTCATTCAAGTTATATATTAGTTGGCTGACACCATGTCCCATTTTCCTAGTGTCTAATGCCATGTGAGATAATTTCATGTCGTCAAATATAAAGTTTTCAAATTTAAAAAAAAAAATCACCATTTCCTTATGATAAATTGTGATAATGGCACTTCACACTTTCTTATTGGCTTAAAACATGATGATCTAGATATTTTTCCATTAAAAATATTTTTCAAGTACGTGGGAAATACAACAATGACACAAAAAATGTTGTGAGTACCTCAAGGCATCACAAAGTAAGACTGATCTAATTTTATGTGCAAATACTAAGAAATAAATCTAGGAAATAGAAACACGTGGATAAAAGTGATTTTATTAAAAACTATAATCTTTGGGTTTTACATGGAATATGTTTTCACTTTCTATGGTGTGGGGGTGTGAAAATGCAATATGTGGCCAATATTGATTTACTCAAAACCTATTCATTATAATTTTTTGCATCAATTTACTTCCCTCTTACCAGTGTGTATGAGTACAATATTTTACCAAGTTTCAAAGTGAGTTATTATCAAATTACTTGAGTTCCAAAAATATCAAATCCACATGTTGATGTGATAATGATGTGTTGAAAATGTTGATTAACTCCACAAAACATGTGACTTAGCATCAAGTAGTGAAAATGTGAAAATTATAAATATATGAAATAAAGTGGAAGAATATGTATACGTTGAATATCAATCTCTTTGAAAGGGTAAGTGCACAAAGTTAGAAGATAATTCCATGGACAATTTTTAGTATCACGTACACATTATTACATATTGTGTATGCATAATGGTAATAACGCATACCCATAATGGAAATAATGTGTAAACATTACTTAAATTTAGGTTTGGTGATTACCAAGCCATACAATATACATGTTATAATCTATAAAACCATGTACATGTTTTTTATAATTTTAAAAATGAGTACATGATTATTATAGCTGTAAAATAAAATATGCATTTCATATAGTTTAAACTCACATAAGTGTTATATATATTACACAAAAATAAAAAATATGACTAAAACACCAATAACATTTATTTTTCTTTGCCTTGGCATCTTTTCTCTTCCCTACCATGATTGTATTTTGCTTCTAAGAGGAGGAAAAATAATGTTATTTCCTATTACCTCAATGAATTGAAAAAATCATGATGTAAGGGAGGAAAGAAAGTAAAATTAGAACTTGTTAACACCATATTTTAGAAATTATATTTTGTTTTCATTTTTTTATTTTTAAAGACGTTTTTATTTTTGTTTGGACAACCCATTCAAGTGTAACACAACAACCTCCTAAAACTTCTATCTCTTTTAATCCTCATACAATTCCACAAGACTCCTTAGGTAGTCAAGAGGATTTGGTTTCATACATAGTCAAGAAAAAAATACAAATTGAAGAGATAATTAATATAATGATGGACCTCAGTTAAATGAAACCACACTATACATATTTGACTAATTCCATATAATAATTACTAGGCCAAGTTGACTCAAAAAATGAGTCAAATTGATAGATGGGAATCATACAAGGATAGATGTAGGGCTTACTAGACTAACAAATTATCATAATGTGAAGTGAAATATAAAAAATAACAAAAAAATTAATTATGTCATATTCATTGATCCATCAACCAATGCACCTTTCCATTATAAGAAAAAAATTCCATTCAAGTGATGCCCGCATATTTTATAATAATTAATTTTTTAGGTTATTTAATGTGTAAGTTTTTATGATATTTTATGTGTCGTATTATGTGTTAGTAATGCAATGTGTCATAAGCAAGTATAATATTGACCAAGTTTGTAACATAGAAAATAGGGTTCATGTAATTATCCTTTAGTAATTTAGACCAGTAAATGTGTTGTCCCTCTAAGTGATATGTAAATAGGAAAATATAGGGAAGATTCACTAACTTGATTCCTTAATATAATTATTTTTTTAAGTTATCTTATAAGGTACTAGGTCTTATCAAGGTAAGGAATGAATGAAGGTTGATCTGGTATTCATAACAATCCTTTTGAGAATATCTCACATTAAATCACATAAGATGACCATAGGAATACATTTCATTTAAAAATAGGATGAATTTAGGGCATCAGACACTTACATTGGAATAAGACACTTGAATAGATGTAGGTGTCCAAATGGAATACAAGTGTATTGACATATGGAAAATAGGTGTAGGTCTAGACCTTGTAGAGATGAAAGATAAATAGGTTTATAAAATTTTGGGTGATATAAAATCTTTATGTCACTCAGATAACATTAGTTGGATAAAGAGATAAGAAATTAAGCATATACAAATAGTGTGTGCAATTTTTTTGTTAGTAGGAAAGATATGCAAGTTTAAGGTACATCCATGATATGTATTTTCTAAGTGTACAAGACTGAGGTACTATATAGTTCAAAAATAGTGTCTATAGATCTCTCTGATTAACATAATGAAATATAGAAAGCTAAATTTGTGTATCTTTAGAGTCCCTAGTTAGGATTTTAAATGCATTTGGAATATATAAATTAAGTATGATATAAATTTATTCTATGAATTTATAGGCACTTTATATCTCAACCCACACCTCATATCTTAAAGGTATAGGTTTAATATTGTCAAAAAGGTAGTTCAATATACTACATTTTTATATTTTCAAGATTCACTGACATAAAATACTTAGTCTACACTCTAACCTATGCATATTAATATAAACTTCATCTCTATTTTTTGAAGTATAAGACAAATACTTAAGATAATTTCTCTATAGTTATGACTCATTCAAGAAATGATATGAGTTGTTGTAAGCAACAATAAAATAATATATTGAAAATAAATTAATAGATGAATTTATAATCAAGTAGCTTTAAATTTATGAATGGAAGTGATATTTATACATCAAAATCAATAGTTGTATTCTAGATTTGATATTAACTATGTAATACACATGTTTTCAATAACTTACACATAACTAGGCATATGAGAGATTATGTGATCAAGCTATGAGTGTCACTTATCCTAATATATGCATATGAGGTGTGCATACTAGACTAAGTCAACAAACCTAAGTGTATTAATTTAAAATTAAATAAATAATGATAATATAATAAATATTGAACCAAACCCCCCCCCCTTAATTTACACTTAGTGATGTCTTACAAAATAATAAGAGAGGATCATAATTCTTTGGAAATAGTTCCTTACAAGCAACCCTTAAAAGGTACCAATGAACAAAATTTTCCCTCATAAGCAGATAAAAATAGAAATTATGTAGAAAAAAACTACCCCACCCCCCTTAAAATAGAGATGAGATGTCTAAAAGAGCCTAATCGATGAGACAGAGACCTTAAACAAAACATTGTAAAATCATCTACCAAAAATAAATACAACACTATAGAATTTAAGAACCTCCAATGATGTTTAAATCAAAGAATACTCTAAATATGATTAGGATCGAGGAGATACTATAATCCAATTAAATTAAGAGAAAAAAATACTATGAAAGATATAAATCTACATGAGTGAATCAAAACAACACTACTTGAGCCTTCTAAAAATTGGAGCATGTCGTGGATGTAGATAATATAATGCTAATATTATCATATGTGTTGATAAATTTATGAAGGTGTATTCTATAAATATGTTGGTTCCCATTTGTATACCTATAGGATTCGTCCTTGAAATGTTGAGAAGATGGAAAATTTACATGATAAACTTGAATTATGTCATTATATTTAGGGAAGTGTTTAGCATCTGGATGGACTGAATGCATACAATGACTAGAAGACACCGACAGTGGATAAGGTTAGTTCCATACTAGATCTACCTTAACCAAGGTGAGAGGACCTACGAGTTATCTTGATCACAATGAGATATAATATATTTAAATCTCTAGTGGATCATTTGCACATAAATAAATCTGATCAAAACATAACAAAACTTGCACAATCCACTAAGGAAGAGTTCTCACACATACTAGGTAAATTCTCTTAAATCAGACACAAGCTACTAAATTTTAGATGGAAAGGTGAATATAATCTTCATTTTAAAATAAATTCTTGACATTTGAGAGAAAAATAGAAGATTACATTGGTAGGATTTAAGGATCAATTACATATACATGTCATATTTCCAATATTCATGCATCTATATGTAAATAACACTTAAAACATTTAACATCATGTATTATTTATTATGGGTAGGGCAGGTAAGATGAGTCTGGTAGATATAAAAGTGTTTTATGGTAGCTAATTTAAACATAGGGAACTCATTTGAATGGCCATACTATTATTCATTTTCAAAATAC
>JARHVA010005850.1:950000-962500 GCA_037957365.1 Torreya grandis
TTCAAATCCAAACTTATTTTTTTCTTATAAATCCGCAATACAGCTAGATATCATACTCCTAAATGGATTATTATGGATAAGTATGCTAATATTCCATTCCCATTCATTAACAATTCTAGGTAAAATAGAGTCTAAAGAAGTTCCTACTATTATAGCTATAATAACATATCCAATATCTTTCATCCTTGTGTTTCCTATAAATTTCAAATTTATTCTCATTTATAGTTGGTATTAGAGATAATTTAAATCAATTTTATTTATTAATTATGTTTTCTATGAGGCTAGGTACTTCAACTATTTCCTATCTTGATGTATTAGAAGACCATGATTGGCCAACATCCTCCACAAAACCATTTAGATTTCCCTTGGATAACATATCTCTACCACTACCTCCATACTCAGAGACCACACTTTAGCTAATTTTTGTAATTAGATTGAATCTATCCATATCAATGATTGAATGGCCATTGTTCTAACTTTCTTCCATACTTTATTAAACATCACGTGCCTTACTAATTTGTCTATAAGGTGAAGCACAAATAGTGAAGTTAATTTGTGCATGACATTGAGAAATATATGGTATAAAAAAAGGATCGCTCAAAAGATCAGTAGTAGATAGCTGATGCTCTTGGTTCTTTCTTTGCATGACTTTTATTAGATGCTTCAAGGGAGAATATTACATGCTAAGAAATCAGTCCATAGTTGAGTGATTTATCTTGATTATAAATCGTGCCATAACAAATACTCTAAATGTGGGTTGATGTGTTATTATCTTTAACATATAAAAACCACAATAACCTATGTAACCCTCATTTTCAATTATTTTCAGTTATGGATATTTATTAGGCTTAAATTATTCTAGCAGTGTACCACATTAATTTAAGCAACAACAATGCTTGTTTGCACCACAATATTGGATTTGGAAATCAAGGCTTGTTGGTGCATAGCTCAGTCCACAATATTATTTTAAATTTGAAATAATTTATCATTAAATAGGATCCACAAAGTATTAACATTAATGTACATCATTGGTAAGAAAATCATATAATACTTCTTAGACATTGAGATAGATTAACATTACTAGCTAAAGCCAATTGGATCATGTCTAGATGCCATACCAACAATGCAATGAAACTATTTTGGAATGTTTTGGCTAGGATTTCATGTCAATATTTACTTAAATCCAAGGTTACCTACACTTACCACCAAGGTAGTGATGACAACATACATCAGTGCCATTCTAATGTAATGTGGAGATAAGGAAAACCCACACCTAGCATATTCTTGTCTTTCAAGTTATCATTACACCTACTGAAGACACATCACAGGTTTTATTTTTAAGTGGATTTTTGATTTTTCATGCACATTAAATTTGGTCAGTGGGATTGGGTAATCCAACTACAAATTAAAAATTACATAATAAGACATTAAACTAAGACACTGTAATCCCGCTTAGAACTTCCATTGGGCTTCATGCATTTTCATATCATATAATATGAGTTTTAGATTATATGATGCACATTGCAACTAAAAACTTGTCTTCTACCATTGTATTTTATGCACACATCTCCACAAACTTAGACCATTAACTTTTATTATTGAGGGTTTTATAATTTTATTTATAATTTGCAAATTACAAACTTGCACTTTCATCTTGTTGTTCCTACTTCATATCTCCACCATGAAATTTAGATATTGTCTTCCATATTACAACATACAATAGGTAAAGTTTCCATTCCTTTTTAAAAAAAATTGTTTCTCCCTTTGTGTTGGCATGTTGTCAACATCTTCATCATGGGTTTTAGAGATTGTATTGCACTTTATAATTTTTAATTGCAAACTTACATTTTGATTTTGTATTTGAAGCCTCTATCATTTTTTCCTTTTCATTTAAAACTTTTTCTTACCCTTGATTCTTTCAGACTTTCATGTTCATATTGCCCCTTAGACCTTATACTACACTCAAATATGGACCTTCATGTGGGTATGTTGACCTAGTTGATTCCCCTTTTTAATCTTTGTTATCATTTAAAACCCTCCACATGGGCTCCTAAAATATTAGTGTACATTCCTTTTTTTTTTAACTTTAGCAATGGGCATTTCAAATGGACACATAGACTTCTCTTTTCTAGCATGTATGTGGTAGTTTTACGGGTTTAAAGTGCAGTTTGAAATTTGAAATATAAAACCTACATTTCAAGCTTATCATTCCCATCACAATCTCCACCATCAGTCTTGGGAACTCAATTTTCAAATTTCAATTTGAAATTACAAAGTTTATTTTTGATATTGTATCTCTACGTAAAGTTTTGCTTACTAAGTTGATGCCTTATTTCCTTTTAAAAAATTTCTTTATCCTTTTGAATTTTCCATGGGGGAATTATAAATTCTATGTGGCCCTTATATACTTTTCATTTGGCCAATGAAACCCCCTACATGAACTCCCTTTGATGTTGGCATGTACTTCTTCTCAACATCCCCTATGTGGTCTTTATAAAATTTTATGAGGGCTACCCCATAAGTTATGAATTTTAGGATTTATCTTACATATTAAAACATGAAATTACAAATTTAATTTTCATCTCCACCATGTATCTCTATTGTGTAATTTAGATCCTTGAATGCAATTTGAAAATTTGTATGTTTGCATTTGTTATTCAAATCCACACCAAAACTTCCACCATGATTTTCCAGTTGACATGTTATAAGCCCTTTATTTTCCTATAATAGACATTTTTTATACAATATTTTCAATTCTTAGTCACTTTTTAAATCTACCTAGATTGATATTTACCACAAACCCTGTAATATCACTAAAACACAAAAAAATTAAGTGTTAGTTGAAACCATGTCTTATAGGGTTTATACAGTGAAAATATGAGAGTGACATTTACAAAAAATGACTATGAAAGAAGATTTTAGTTATAGGTACACACTTGTGGATTAGTGTTAATATTTAAACATTTCATGCACTCACATCTTGAGAAGTTCACAAATTGATTATCTCAAATCTAGGCAGTAACACTAGTTCTCATTCAAGAATGTACACCCCTTATGAGTGTGTAAAGAACACCATAAAACAAGACAAAGTGAAATTTATTTGGGCAATTGAATCAAACTTTCATCAATTTTATAGTAAACACCTTTATAGACTTAAAAAAAGAGGTAAGACCAACAAAAATAGATCAAGAGGATCTTAGAATTAACACACTACAAAAAATAATAAAATAACTATACAAACAAGTCCTAACTTAGAGGGGAAACCAAAATAAACTATACACTCTACATTACTATACATAAGCATGTACTTAGTAAAGGAAGTGTTTCAAATGTCTGCTATTAATTAGTAGATCCAATATCTCACCATCCAGGTCTCTTAAGAAGAATGTATGCTCCCCAATTCGATAGTCAATAGAATAGGGCCCATTTACAAGGCATCAAATTTGTCATGTTTTACTTTCTCCTCATGTCTACTAAACCAAATTAAAACTAGATATCCTACTTGAAAATTTATCTGAGTAACATTTCTATTGAATACTATTTTGAGTTTATCCTTATACTTGAGGTGTCTTTCATGAGCTTGTCTTCTAGTTTCATCAAGCTAAACAATCTAGTTCATTCTACTTTCATAGTGGTTAATTTCATCATATTCTTCTAGATATTTCATGAATTGATAAGCTTGATACTATAGATTGATGGTTAAGATAGCTTGAGCTCCATAAATAATTTCAAAAAAGGGATTTTACCTGTAACTCTCTTAAGTGTGATCTTTTCAGCCAACAAGACAAATTTCAGTGTTTCATCCCATTTCTTGTTTGCTTCCAAAGTCCTTATAATGATTTTGAACAAGTTATTATTATGGGATTGTGATTTCCTAGTCCCTTGAGGGTTATAATTTGAATCATAAGTTAATGTGATCCCATATTGTTTGCACAATGCCACAAAAGGTTTATCTCTAAAACACATTCATTATCAGTAATTACCTTAACAGGCACACCAAATCTACAAATAATAAGATTCAATAGAAACTCCATAATCACCTAATATGTGGATTTACTTATAGGGACCCCTTCAAACAATTTCATAAAGTATTCAATTACAACCAATATTGTCATATGTCTATCACTTGAAAAATTAGTGATCTCCCCAGCAAAATCCATTCCCTATTTCCTAAATGGGCCTTCAATCGTTACAAGTTGCAATGGAAGAAAACTAGAAGATTTTAACAATCCATCAAAATGTTGACATTTATCACACTTTCTTACTTTCTATGAAACATATTTGAATAGTGATGGCCATAAATAATCATCTCTCATTATCTTATGAGCTATTACCTTAGGTATAAAGTGACCACCACATACTCTACTATAGAAATCTTCAATTAAAATAATAGTTTCTTCATGTACCAGGCATCTTAGGAGAATCCCATTTGGATTCTTCCATGCCAGTCCATTTTTAATCAATAGATACTTATGGTATATTATCTAAAGAGTTCTCTCTTGATTCATATTAATGTCAAGGGGATAATTTAGACTTTACAAGTAATAAATAATGTCTTTATACCACAAAGACATGTTAATTCTACTCAAAGAGTCATCGATATTGAAAAAAACAATGTTTACCACAACAACATGCAAATTGGCCTTAGGCATGAGCTTGGATAAACCCATCCCTCTCATTAACTTGTTGGTTTGCATCTCTATGTCATACTCTTGCAACATGTTGACCCATTTGCATCTCTTGCTTTATATTTTAGTTTGAGTCAAGATGTCCTTCATCATTATATATGATACAAATGTAATAATATTTGAGCTCAAAATGTAGGTTCTGAACATCATAACAAATTTCAAGAGGGAAAAATCTTTATTTTCTATTATACTATAGTTTAGTTTAGATCATTGCAGAGCTTTACTAAAGAGAGTTCTAGGTCACCCATGATTATCATGATTCTTTTGTAGTGAAACAACAACTACAATACTATGGGATGTGAAAGAGAATATTTAAAACTCCCTAGTGTAATCAAGGCTGGACAAGATAGTGGTAGACTTTAAATCTCCCTCAATGTCATTGAAATCCTATATGGCCTTCCCATGCCACTTGAGGGCTTGTTCTTTCTTCAACATAAAGGTAATAGGTAGAGTGATATCAATAGATTTAGACATAAAAATGATTAGAAAGTTTATTTGTCCAAGGAAAGACTAAATTCCCTTTTTGGATTATAGGTTAGGCACTTTTTAAATGGCTTCCACTCTCTCAAGATCAATCATGACACCTTCCTTAGACAATATATGTCTTAGCAACATAGCCTTTTGTTTTCCAAAGTGACACTTCTTTGGATTAAGGGAAATTCCAAATTCCCTACATCTAAGAAACACTTTTTCTAGATTATCCAAATGTTCTTTTGTATTTTTAGAGTACACTATATATCATTTGAATAAATAATAACAAACTTGTTAATTTCCCCTACAAAATCAACATCCATATCTCTCTAAAATGTTACACTACCATTCATTAACCTAAAAAGAATCCTCGTGTAGACTTAAGTTCCCCCAAGGCATTGTAATTGTAGTCTTGGGTCTCTCAAATTATTTTACCATAACCTATTTATACCTTAATAAATCATCTAATATGGATAACATCTCTGATCATATAAAATTATATAATAGGTTATCTATATTATTTAGGGGTAATTATCCTTCAGATAATATTTATTCAAATTTATAAAATACATGCATAAGTGGATGTCATCATTCTTATTTATTATAGGGACAATGTTTTCTACCCATGATAAATACCTGATGGGCTAAATAATACCACCTTCCCTTAATTTATTCAAATCATCCCACATCTTGGTGGATAAGATAGGGTTAATAGGTCTATGATTTTACTTGAACTATTTTTTCTCAAGTTGTAATAGGATGAAATGTTGAAACAAATCCTACCTATATGTTTTTAAGTCAGAGTAAGACCAAGCCAAGCAATCTTGGTATTTCTTTAGAAGTTTCATGTAAGCTTGATTATTTTCTTCACTTAAGTGAGTACCTATATAGACTTTCATTTGATTTTCATGAGATCCCAAATTGCACTCATTCATATCTTTTGAGATAAATAAGTCTCAAGTTTTTATCTAATTTGTTCCATCAAAAGATGCCTCTAAATTGGCTAATTACATGAGGATGGTGTTTGTCTTCAGTTGAATGATGTGTTTCCCAAACAATTTTTCCTTCTCATTGTATATTTGGACCATGGATTCCATGTCGATGATTTGATCTTCAAATTATACTTCACAATTGAGAATCATCATGATCTGATCATCATCTTCAAAAAATTGTCAATGATGAATGTTGTTTGGCACTGAAGGTCTAAAAGAACCTCCACTTGATACTAATAATGAGTGTTCATATTTTTAATTTTAAACTAAGTACCTAACCTTGCAAGTCTAACAACTTATTCGTTGAAACATTTATCACGATAACAAATATTGAAAACATCAAGAAATTCTAACAAATCCCATACAACATTTTTATATTATTTTAACATTTTATTTTTGGTGGCAAAAGGATTCTAGACCTATTTAACCACTATATAATAATCACCCTTTATAATTAGACTTGTAATTCCATCTTCTCAAGCAATCCTCAAACCCAGCAAGAGTGCCTCATATTCCATAATCTTGTCAGTGCAATCAAAAGATAGCTTGAAAGAAAACATAAAATATTTATTATTGGGGGAATTAAAGATAACCCCAACTCCATTTACAATATTAAATAAAGTCTCATCAAAAGACATTTTCATAACTTCATTTCTTTCATTATCAAACTCAACATCAAGAGCCACAAACTATTCAATGAAATGTACATTTCCAACAAAGTGACTCAATGCTACATCAGTATACTACACCTCATTTAGAGTATTGTTTGGATCTTCAACCACATGTATCATCTTAGTCTCACTATGAAGTATGACCATTCTACCCTCCAAAGGAATGGTGGCATAAGAAAGGTCCATATAAACACTACCACTTATGTCATCAAGCCATTTTCTTGATAGCAACATCCCCCACTTGGGAGGGTAGTCCACAACTACCACATATTCATAAACTTACTTGGATGAATTGCTAATTGCACTACCAATCCTTTAACTTGTCCAATAACTAGTACCTATATTGAGTGCATGGCATAAAAATTGTCAAAGGTAGATGTTATTTTTACTCCAAGCTTATTCAGGACACCCAAGGCCATCACATTACAAGAGGATATAGAATCAAACATATAGTTGTTAGCAATTAAACTATTAATCAACAAGGTAGTGTGTAAAATATCAACATCTAGTTAACTCTCTATCAATGTAGTCAGTAAAAATACCTTTAAGATTAGTTAAATAATCTCATCTAACTCTTCATCATCATCTAGGAGTATTTGGGGTGAAGTCATCACATTAAAAGTTACATTCTCTCTAAACTCCAAATTTTAAAATTCCCTCCTACTTTATGGAATTCATAGCATCTCAATAAGTGGGACAATAATTTTTAATTGACTCAATACTTGGGCCATATCACACACATTGTACTGAGGAAGGGGAGTATTTAGAGGAAGGGTGATGAAACCTTTAGTAAGAATACACTATTTTAAAGTCAAATGTGGAATAATATGAGATGAACTAGCATTCCTAATATTAAGTTTTAAGGGTGGATTTATTATAATATCATTAGTGCCCTTAGTAATACTAGACAATAAAGGTTCTCTACTCTTGGCTAGATCACCTCTTTCTTTGACAACTTGGGAAGCATGTGATAACTTAGAAAAACTAGGGACCTCTTTAGTTTTCTTAACCTCCTTATTTGCATCTTGTACCCTTGGATTAAGAGAGTTAGTCTCTTAAGGAGCAATACCTTGTTGTTTACTTATTAGACTATAATATTTCTCTTGGTCAATTATTGCCTTAGTTAGTAGATCCTTATCCTCAACTAATGGAAATCCCTCATCATACTTTTTAATCATCATAGATCTCAAAATTTCAATTTCATGATTGGGTAACTCATATTCTTATCTCATGTTTACATGACAAAAAAATTCATAAGTTGGGACACATACCTATTTCACTACACTCCAAAATTGATCAATGGTAGCATCACTCAACAATTTTATGGAGGAAAACATTTTACTTTCAGAAATTTGGCAATCAAACATCAGAATCTCATCATCTTTAGATGTAGAGTTAGGTTCCTCTACATCTTCATCAACTATTTAGGTAGTATTACAAGGAGGATGGGAGAGGAATTATTTATCACACCAATCACTTTCGAGATCAAAATATAGAGCATTGACCTTGGCATTCAATGGATCAAAAACCTACTTCTCATCTCCTCTATTATAAATTATATCATTTTAGGCAAATTTATTACCTCTATCATCATATAAATTGTAGAAAGAGAGTCTCCCTTGTGATTTATTTTGATTCTAATTTCTCTCCTAACTAGAAGATCCATGAGGGATCCCCTTCTCATCTCTAGCAAACTTGTATGACATTTCCTTGATAGTAGTTGCTGAGGTTTTCATGATCTCCTCAAGGTTGACATTATTATTAGATAGTGTTTTTTTAGGATTAATCAGCTTTACATCAGCCCTTTTATTCAGAGGTATACCCAAAACCTTTAAATTATTTTCAATTTAGATGGTCATGTTGAATTCAAACCTTATATTTTTGGGAGCCTTATCCCTCAAGTAGTATGCAACCTTATTATCAAATTCATCACAATATTTGATTAGATATGTGGTATCACTTGGCCCAATATTATCATGTAACCTCATTAGAGACTTATTAAACCTTGTATTGAAATATTACATACACTCATTAGGGTTCTTCTTTGTGTTTTCACATTCTATAAGAAGGAACCCAGGATCTACTCTATCATCATATTGTATTGTGAAAACATTCTTCATTTCTTCCCAGGAATCTACACATTAATGGTGAAGGAAATGTAACTACTCATGTGCATCATCTTCTAGTATGTGAAAAAATAGTTTAATATAAACATCCTCAAGCTCAACTTCATAATATTCAATGATAATGTGAAAAGCACTCAAATGTTACTCATCCATCACCACATTATTCCCTTGAAACTTAGGGAGGTAGTTCCTTACCTCATTTAAAACTTCATTAAGGTAACCCTATATTTCATCAAAATTAATAGGTCTAAAACTAAGAATCTTGAATGTAGGATCATTCTCATCCTAGTCTTTATGTCTCATTACTAGTTCAATAGTGGGCTCAAGATCATATGGTAAAAGGCTATGAGGGGTTGTGTGAGGTAGACTTGGGGGATCAAATATAGGAGGAGATTAATCTTTTTGAGAAGGTGTTGTGTAGTAAATATGACTATAGGACACTAATTTATTAGGATAGCTATGATAATCTTCAATCAAATCAAGTTCAACAAATAAAAGTTTAGGTACACCAAAATTATGATACTCCAAATACTCTTTTGTCATAAGACTTTGTCCTTCAATTGGCCTCCAAACTTATCTCCTTATTTTATGATGAGAACCTAACTCAGAGACAAGTTGCTTTAATGAGTTACCTTTAAAGGATGATCTTTGTCCTTTTATCATTACAAACAAAAGAACACTTAAGACAAAGAATTAAAAATGGGCACTGATCTTTCAAAACTAGATAAAATGTTGGAGTTATCACTAGAAGATATATTCTCTAATATAAAATATCATGAACATGCAATGATACATTTAAAATTCATACTTTATAGTAATCAGTGATGAGATAATATTACCAACACACTAAAAATCCATATTCTCATTTAATATGGAAAATAACTTTAAAACATGAACAAATTTTCCATGTGTAGTTTTATACAATGTTTACTCATATGATCTCATGTGTTTTAATTTGAGGATGTTTGAGTTTGATTTACTACATTTCATTGATAACGGTGTCAACTACATGTTGGCTCCTAATTCTACAACTTTAGTATTTAACCTTGAAAACTTGAGAAGATGGAAAATGTAGATGATAAACCTAAATTATGTCATTATAGTTGGGGAAGGGTTGAGCATCTAGATGGAATGAATGCATAAAATAACTGAAAGACACCAATAGATGGTATGGTTAGTTCACTGATAATTTTGGCTCTACCTAAACTAAGGTGATAGGACCTAAGGGGTATCTTGATCATGAGGACAGATACTATAGTTCAATCTCTAGGGGGTTATTAGTATAGAAACAAATATGATCAAAAGATAACCAAACTTGCACAATATACTCTAGAAGATTTATCACATAGAGTGGACAAATGCTCTTAAATTAGACACAAACTACTAATGATAGATGGAAAGGTGACTACAATATTTATTTTGAAATAAAATTTTGATAATTGAAGGCCAAATTCAAGATTATAATGATAATATTTAAGGATAAATTATAGACACATTTAAGATTTTTAATATTCATGTATCTGTATGTAAATAACACTTAAAGCATTTAACAACATGTATTATTTATATGGGTAGGATAGGTAGGATGACTTATATAGATATAAAATTGGGTTGTGGTGGTTGCTTTCAACAAATGGAATTCCTTATAATAGACATGTTATTATTCATTACAATATGCAAAAGACTAAGTAAACAAGCTAAATAAAACCATCAAAAATAGTTTACATTCATTGATTCCAATTCAATACAAAAATTTAAATGAGACCTAAATATTCAAATCATACACTTTAATTACAAATTATGGCACCTTCTCCTTTCAACTCCATAAATCTAAGATGTCTTTGAAAGACTATCAATGCAACATTCCAAAATCACATTGTATAAATTAATTTTTAATCTATGTCTATGCCCAAAATGAATACAATTAATAAACATAAAACTAAATAACCCATCAATATAGCATGATGAATGTATTATTATACTTTATTGAAAAGATACAATAGAAAACATAGATGTTTTCATTAACTTGAAAGTATATTCATGTACATAATGTTCAAAATGCATAACAATGGTTAAAAGCATGGTGTATTTTCTCTTGAAATAGGGGACACATACACAAGATGATCTCAAGGATTTCTAATGACTATATAGCTCTAATCACCTTAGCAAGAGAGATAAAACACATAGCATATTTCTATAAGTTAAACAACTTAAACCTTAGAAATAAAAATCAACAACCTAACAATAACCTCTATAAAGATGATAAACCCTCTTTACTTATAAAAATTGCTCACTTACAATATTCCAAGCATATGATTCAGTTAGAAGATGCCTTTGATTACCACTGGAATCTCATGCTCTAGAATTAAATCATTCTAGTAGGTTGTTTTCCATGTTATGATGAAGATTTCAAATAAACTACTTTAACTTTATCTCCCTCTAATCATTTTCCCAACCAGAAGTTTGCGGATGGCTACCATCCTCCTTGTGAAATCCAAAGGATGTTTGTAGTTTTGTCATGATTGCAACATACTACTCTATTTATAATAGAGGTAGCATGGGAACCATGGTCATTTGAAAATTATTCTTCCAATGTCCCACTTTGGTTTCAAACCCCCTACAACAATTTTCTCATCCATGAAGTTCTTCGATATTAACCAAATATTGGAAATGTAATAATTAACTTGTTTTTACCTTTGACTTGCCTATTCCTTCTTCTTTTTCCTTTTTTACTTTTTTTCTCTTTACCACCAAAACTAATAGTTTCACATGCATATTTTTAGTTATTTCCCTATTGTGGTATTTTTGGCTTGAGTTATAATTTTTCACTTTTTCAACTGGTGGCATTTCAAGCTTCAACACATATTTACACATTGGTAGGATTCTATATGTAATTTTTAAATTAAAATTTGTAGTTTGATGTTGTAGTTCCATGTGGAATCTTTTATTTTGCTTTAGATTGGTGTGTATGTGGTGGGTTTTATGATTTAATTTGCATATTACAATTTACAAATGCAAACTTGTTCTTTGATTATAAATCCCTATTGCAGTTAGATATCATACTCCTATGTGGCTTATTATGAATAAATATTATAAGCTTCCATTCCCATTCATCAGTGGCTCTAGGTAAAATAGAGTCTAAATGAGTTCCTACTATCATATCTATAGTAACATCTTTAGCAACTTTCATCCTTATTTTGCCTATTAATTTCAAATTTATTCTCATTTATAGATGGTAACGGAGATAATTTAAATCCATTTTCTTTAAGAATGATGTTTTATGTGAGGCTAGGTACTACAACTATTTCCTAACTTGAGTTATCATAAGGCCATGATTTTCCAACGTCCTCCACAAAACCATTTATATTACCATTGGAAACCATATCTCTAATATTGCCTTTGTACTCAAAGACCACAATTGGGCTTGATTTTGTAATTGGAGCAAAATTATCCCTATCAGTACTTGAATGGCCACTATTTTAAATTTATTCCATACTTTTTATAACATCGTGCACCTTATAATCCATATAGAAGGCAAAACACAAATTGTGA
>JARHVA010005850.1:970000-997500 GCA_037957365.1 Torreya grandis
TGAGTGATTAATTTTTGGCATGCACATTTGGTGTGCAAACATCAGCCACTACATAGATGCAGATATATTTATATAAATGTCATGTTAAATTTAAGTTATATTTAAAAAATTAATTTAGATAACAATTAATTTAAATAGAAATTAAATAATATATAGTCATTTTTTATTTCATAGGACGTGAAAATCCCTTCACCATCATAGTTGACAATTACATCATTTGATTTAATGTAAACATTGTTTAAATTTTCATATCTAGTTAATGGACCATCCACTACTATATATGTCTTTGTTCAAATGAAACCTTTTACTTATATAGATTTAAAATTTAACTTTAATCTTACACTCTATGTAAATTTAGTCTATGTATATTTTCCTTGTAAGTTTTAGTTAAATTTATCTATCAAGTATCTTGATACATAGATTATAAAATTCTTCCTTGATATGGATGGAAGCGCACACCTCTATCAAATACCCATCTATGATATTTTCTTGTCCTTCTTTGTCTTATGTCTTGAACATCCTTATCTCTTTGATCACTTTACATTTACTAGTTCTTTCTTGTTCACTCTTACCTACTCAATGGATCTTAAGCCTCATTCTATACAATTAATCCACCTTCTCTTCTTGTGTTTATTTTATTAATCAAATACCTCTGTATTATTTACTTTTAATATCAACCTCCTCATTTCATACTCTATTTTTAAGTTCTCTCACTTTACCCTTGCTCTGTTCTTTATAATCTTCTTATGTGTTTTTGTATATATGAATGATACTTTGATTTTATCCTTCCAAAATATTCATAATACCATCTACCCATTCAATTACATCTCATTTCATGTATATAACCTTTCCACACAACCCCCAAGATTCAACTCTTCACTTAACTCTTCTTTACTCTTTGACAACTTCCTTCTACTAACTCTTTTTTGAGGTTAACCTCCTTGTTCTAAGTAAACTAAAAATTTCAAAACCAAAGAAATAACCATATTAAGTTACCCCTTTACATAACATATCTCATGTAATTACTTTCATAATTTGACACTATTTGGAGAATACCTAACTCAACACCCCTCAAGACTAATTAGGTCTCCTAGGTCCTATTAAAGGCTATTGACTATGAAACCATATCATATAGAAACTAATTTATTTTAAAAATTCAAAATCCTATTCCTCCTATAAAAATACACCTATCCATAATTTTTTATTACTTTTCATTTGTTAAATCACTTGTTATCTCATTTTCCAATTTCAGACCCTAACTTGTGTTGTCTCAATCCTCCACCTAATCGAGAGGATAATAAATGAGCTATAATGACATTTTAACCCTTATAAAATATTATAAGGATTTAAATTGATCTACCCTTACACCATGTATCTTTTCAAACTATTAATTTTTCTTTTTCACTACTAAATCACTCCCAACATATAGTTTTACAAAATTTATGTACCGCTCCAACATGACTATGTTAATAAATAAAATATAATAAACCCTTAAGACCCTTTATTTTCATTTGTGATAAATTAAAAGAATCAAACACATGGAAAAATAATATCCCACAAAATTTAAAATACCTTAAATCCTCAAATCTATTTTCAATAACTATATATGGTCTTTCTTTATGATTATGCAAACTCAGAAATGTTAATAATTGGATTGTATATAGTCTTCTCATGTATTTTAAATTTTATCAATAGTATTTAGTCTTTAAATTTGTTTAAATTAATTTCATAGAGGTACTCTATCCCTTAATCTTCCTTCAATCATTTATAATTACAATTTAAACTGACTATGTTTTCCTCTTTGTGATTGTGCCTCAAGATATAGTATTTAAACTTGGGTTTCACCACTTTGAACCTGTAGCCTATTGACTTGAATATTCTCTTAATAGAGATATGAACACCATAATATTTATCATAAACCTATAGAAGTTTGTTTAAATTTTCATTTATCCAAAGAATATTTACAATTAGGAACATAGTTCTTGATATGTCTCTTATTCCTTTTCTCTCCCTAATTTTGCCTTCTCGAAATGATACTATTATTTCCATCTCCTATTATTCCACTAACACTTCCTACTTGTATTATAAATTTTATATTACCTCCAACATGGAATTTACTTTCTATTCTTGTCCATTTTTTGTTGAATAGTAGTTACACTTCCAAGATTCTTGGTTTACATTATATTTTCATGATATGCATGTTGAAATGCATTACTATATATATCTTGTTTTATATTGAGAAAAACTTGCCAAATATATCTTTGATACTTTATATAAAATTAAGAAAGACCTTGTTTACATTAAAATTTAATGGCTCAAGTAGACACTCCTCCCTCTCTACAAGTTGAAATAGACATAGGTATTTTTTCTATAATGTTATTTGCACAAGTGCTAACAAAGATATATATTAACTTGTAATTTTGAATTGTAAAATAGACTTGTTTTAATCATTTTACTACATATTTAGGGAAAATATAACTTACGTGAATGTATTGTGTATGTAGGTGTGTCCTATGACATATGATAGTCCCAATCAGATGATAATTATGGTAACTTCTCATGTTTACTTGTATTTCATATGCCTATTAGAATAGTTGAGCCTACCATTCACTTGTTTGAGCATCAAAAAAAGATTGATCAGAACTATGACCTTGCAGTAAGTGCATGTTTAAATAATTTATTATTATAGTTTAAAAATAATTTCTTAACAATTCATTGAATGTGTTTTATGTTAATTTTATAATAATATATGTATTTGAATAGGTTCACCTACAGTTGATCTATGACTTTAGGACCTATAATCTTACCCTGGAGAAATCCAAGGCATTAGAGAGGTATCCATATACTAGCAGGGCATCCTAGGGAGAGTTTTCATTGAGGAAGGTAAAGAGAGGGAGTCTATTTGATGAATAGGATGTCTTATGTATGAGATGTGATTTTTTTTATGCCTTTATGGCAATTTATGCATTTTCGGCATTGTATATTCATATATGAAATTCACCCAACATTAGATACTATGTTGGTATTTGTAATTTTTTGTATGCATATCATAAGAATCTATTTATTATTGACATTGTACACATATTCCTATATTGTATGCCTGTCATGGGAATCTATATAATTTATATTCAATTTTAATTTCATTGTGTGTTATTGTATATTGTGTTTTAATCTTCCAAACTATTATCTATTAGATATAGTATTTATTGTTGAACAAAAATAAGGATTAAAAAAAAATATTTTCAATGCTTTAAATCTAAGATATCTAATATATTTTGTAAATTAAAATTTTTATTTCATTGTGTGTAGTGAAAATGAATAATGACACTCTTATCTATTTTACATTTGTCATCACCCGTTTACAAATTTTTAATTTATCATTAACACAATTTGATTACAACTAAAACCCATACCCAATCATATTCAACCTTTTATAATACAAGGAGATAAAATAATTCATAAATCCCTACAAATTTCTCATTTGGGTAACTATACTTGTAACTTACCTCATCTTTCACCTTCACCTAGTTATAATGCCTTTTTGACTATCATTTCATGAAGATAGGCCTACTTCTTGTATGCCTTCTATGATTGTTGTCCCTTTATGTTCTTCCCTCACTTATTAAGGAATATCTATTAGTAGATATTCTGTACTCAACTCCTTTTGGTGACCTTGTACATGGTCTACTTCTTTGTATTTGTAGATTTATCTTTTCTAAACTTGTAAAATGAACTTTTTCCTGACCTTGACTATAATGTCTTTAGTCTAATAAAAGGTAACCTTACTGACTTGAAATAGAATATTCACCCATGAAACAATGATCCATCATTGGAAAAAACCCTTTATCATCCCCTAATACCATCTAATGCACAATATGATATTCTATGTTTAAGATTAAATGAAATTCCTATTCATATGGTCAAAGATAATGAAGAATTATAACATCACTTATCCATTCTCATTCTCAACTTGATTCAAAATCCAAATCATCTTTTAAATTAGTCAATTACTTATTAGATTTGCTCTTAACTAATCACCAATCTCTTAGATCTACTCTCCTTATTTTGAACAATATTATTTAAGACACTTTAGATAGGTCCTATGAAAACTCAAGGATTATTTAGGTTTCAAAACTTACAATAAATCAACCAACTATAGCCTCTAAGAGATTAAGCTCTCATTCTCAAATTTTATAAGTTCTTAGGTCTGTAGACTTAGTTGTTGCTCCAATAGGTCAATTTATTTAAATAGATATGTAGCTATTAAAAATTATATTTATAGTAGTATTTTATCAATTGTAACATTTTCTAACCCTTACCCATGTTTATATAACTCAAATCAACCAAAAATGCATCGTACCAAAGTATTAACATGTTCTACAAGTTGAGAGTTTAATAGAATTATTATTATGATGATTCCTGACCAAAAACTTGCACTAACAAGATGTTAGGGGGGATAATATATCATATAATTCTAGGTTATTATCCTCCCATTAGGCCTGATCAATAAAACCAACACCCATTCTAAATTCACGAATGTCATTCCCAATATAAGAAAAAAGTAAATTTTTAGCCTAAGTTCAAACACATGTAAAACAAATCGTATAAGTCATTTCCATGAATCATCAAATAATTCCTCTACCTATTTAATCTTTATAATCACACATTGGAGCACTTAGGTAGAACCATTGAGAACAATCCATAGGACAAGTTACAGTGATGGATTCAAAAAAGTAACTTTTTGGTATTGAACAAGCAATTTATTGAGCTCTAACTACCATTTCTACCTCTAGGACCTCCACCTAGGAATATATCACTTAAATAACATAAAATTAAGTAAATTACATGTCATACAACTATCATAATGTTCAAATCCACTTGGAAGTTCATTTTCATTATTGTTTTAGAGTGTGGAAATACTCATAACAAATGTTGTCAATGTTTAAGTTATGGTTGTAGAACTATGGTTTCGATGCTTCTTGAATAAAAAATAAAATTGTCATAATATCTAAGGTAGAGGAAAATGTATATTACTAGGTTTTTTTCCTACTATTAGGCTCGATCGACAAACCCACCACCCATTCTAACCTCAATAACACCCTTTCCAATACTAGAAAAATGAAAATTTTTAATTAAAGTTCAAACATTCATGAAATGAGACCTATAATCCATTTATATTAACTTTAAAATCCATACCATACTTATTTAATCCCTATAATCCCACCCTAGATATCTCAAGTGAAACCTTTAGGAGTATTTCATTGGACAAGTTGCAGTGATGAGTCTAAAAATACAAGTTTTGGGTATTGAAAATATAATTTCATGTGGAGCCATTTCTGCCTCTACAAAATGCACATGGAAATATATAACTTACATCATGTATATATAGTCAAATTACATTTTAAAACAATAAAATAACATTCAAATCCACCTAGAATTGCACTTTCACTATTGTTTTAGAGTGTGGAAATACTGATAATAAACATTGTCAAAGTTTAAGTTGTGGTTGCAAAACTATGATTTCAATGTCTTTTGACTAAAATATGACACTATAAACACATCTTAATGGATGGATAACATATATTACTAGGTTATTGGCCTCCCATTAGGCTTGATTGACAAACCTACCACCCATTCTGGCCTCCAGAATGCCCTTCCCAATACAAGAAAAATGCCAATTTTTACCTTAAGTTTAAACACGCATAAAATTAAACTTGTAAGTAATTTATTTGAATCATAAGATACCTCCCATACTTATTTAATCCATATAATCACCCTATATATATCAATTTGATCCTTGGAGAGTAATCCATTGGAAAATTTGTAGTGAGGGGTCTAAAAATGTAACTTTTGGCATTAAACAAGTAACTTCTTGAGCTCCAACTACTATATCTACCTCAAGGACCTCCACTTAAATATATATCACTTATATCACCTCAAAATAGTAAAACTAAATGTTATCACACTACCATGATGTTCAAATCCACTTGAAAGTGCATGTTTACTACCATTTTGGAGCACAAAATCACTGACAACAAATGTTATCAATGTTTAAGTTTTGAAACCAAAATTGTGGTTTCAATGCTTATTGACTAAGAAATGACATTTCCAACACATCCATGAGGTTTTAAAATGTTTAGGAAAAATTTATTAGCCTCCCATCAGTCCTGATCAACAAACCCACCACCCATTCTAGGCTCAAGACTGCCCTTCCCAATACAAGAAAAATGTAATATTTTAGCTTAAGTTCAAAGATGAATAAAACAAACCATGTAAATCATTTATGCCAACTATCATATCCATACATTTCCTATTTAATACCTATAATATAATCCCATAAAACTCATGTGGAACCTTCAAGATTAATCAAATGATAAGTTGCAATGAGGGGTCCAAAAATTTAATGTTTTGGCATTGAACAAGCAACTTATTGAGTTCCAACTACCATTTATACCTCTGGGACCTCCACCTAAGAATATATCACTTTTATCACATATAGATAGGAAAATTACATGTTATCACACTACCACAACATTTAAATCCACCTAGAAGTGGATATTCACTATCATTTTAGAGCATAAAAACACTTATAGCAAATGTTGTCAAAGTTTAAGTTGTGGTTATAGAACTGTGGTTTTAATGCTTTATGGCTAAAAATTGACACTAAAAACACATAAAAGGGGAGTTTATTATGCCTATTAATAGTTTCATGGCCTCCAATTAGGACCAATCTATAAACCCACCACCCATTCTAGCCTCAAAAACACCCTTCCCAATACAAGAAAAATACAATTTTTAGCCTAAGTTCAAACACGTAAAACAAACCCTATAAGTCATTTCCTAAGCTTAAATCACATCCAAATTGAGATTATATTATTTTAAATAATATACAATTCTCTATTGATAGTACCAAACATGTGAATGTGGAATCTTATCTAGCACCACTAACATATAAAAAATTGTTAGTAAGCAATTAAAAATGATATTCACATGTACTACCTAGAAACTAAAAAACTTTTGGTAAAATTGATTACATATACATTTGATAATTCAAAATATGTATGTATCTCAATCCAATAAACAAATAATATTTACTCTAACATTGATAGTATCAAGAATAGACTCATTGTTTGACTCCTGAACTTTCCATAGTTTCCTCCTTAATGGCATCCCATGATTTTTTTGTACTTGAATATTCATTTCAAGAATCAATTTTGAATAGTGTAGTATCTTATTTTGAATTTAATACTCTTAAAACATCCATTTATATGAGTATTTTATATAATATCATCAAAACCAAGTTACAATGACTACCACTAAACTAGTGGGATAGTCAAATTTTTCTCCATTTATAACTAGGGAAGTCAATTTTTTCTTTATCTCTTCAGATTATTACAAGTATTAATTGGTACCATCTTAGTTATCCTAATTTTTAATAATTTTAAAAACATTACCTCTATCAAAAAAAACCATTTTTAGTGACAATATGAATATATATAATGAAAATAAATTGTACATAATGAAAAATATTCTACCTAGATACACTAAATCAGATAGATGGTCAATGTCATTTGAATGTCATATTTTCAAGTTGTAATTTTGTTGGAACCTGATATGTGGTGATTTTAACTATATGTTTAGAACTCCAATCATCTACCCACTCTTATGACTCATGCTCATTCAAAATAGATTCCTTGCATGTAGAACAAAAACATGCCAAGTGTCTCATATGAAAAGTCCAAGAACATGCATTTGAGATATGAAATGTCTGGTCACTTGAACCCATTATAGACATTAAATCCTCATAAATTATGAATTTTTATTATTCCATTAACTATAAATGTCTATTAAAATTATAATTTGGTTGAGTACCATGACACATGTTCTCATTACACCATTCAACCATGGTTTTTGCATTTGTCAAATAAACACCCTCTTCAAATTTCAATTCCTCCATTTCAATAGCTATTTTTACACATGATACAACACTATCATGTTCCCTTTTTCCATTTCCAACCTTGGTGAAACTCTAAAAGTGTTCTATACCAATGGAAACATGCATCCTACTCAACCAATAAAACATCTGTGTAGTTTTGAATTATGATGTGCAATTGTCTGACCACATTTAATGTTGATTGAAATTAATGTTCCTCTGACTCAACTACTCATAGAATTTTTGAAAAAAACCTTGCACATACTCTAAACAATGTGATCTATCATTGTTGAAATAGAAATGGTACTCCCTTAATATTTTTCATTATTACTCTGTACTATCAGGTGTATGCATGAATTCTATATGCATCAATATGAAAACTTGTGATGATTTTTATTACTATGATTGAACTTCCATTTGGGGTTTGAATGTGTAATTTTCAACAAAGACAACTACTAAAATAATAAAAATAAGTGGCAATATATACTTAATTATCTTGATATTTTCATCCAACTATCTAGTCTCTGTGTGTGCTTTACATAGTCATAAATAATCTTCTCCCTAAATTTGACAAAAAATTTAGAAATAATTATCTTTTTGTAACAAGCTCATACATTTTAGATTCTTTACCATCTATTAGTTGATAAATCACTAATTAATATTTACTTAAACCAGCTAATTTCTATCCAATTACACTTGCAAATTCCTCATAGATACATTTTTTTAATTTTGGTAATCCATCACAAATGCTACACTTCCCATTTAAACATGATTTGTTGTAAAATAATTGTCCATATAGTTTTTTCCAAAAGATGGTTTGAATAAATTCCCTTGATAATTTTGGTGGCAATTCAATGTCACACTCTTAAAAAATGTTGTTGGTATGAAAAGTACAACTAATATGGTGAAAAACATCATAATGCATTAAAAATTAAAAACATATAAAAAATAAGTTTTGTGTGTGTGTGTGTGTGTGTGTGTGTGTGTGTGTGTGTGTGTGTGTGTGTGTGTGTGTGTGTGTTTGTGTGTGTGTGTGTGATTTATCTTTACATAAAAAGGTTTGGTCATCTCAAAATATCTTTGATAAATAAAAATTTGTTAATGTTTTTAAATAAAATTAGAGTACAATTGTGTTTGAGTCATATCCAATACATATTTTGGATGCGGTTCATAGTTATGATAACCAATTATTCTTCTTACTACTTATCACGCATAGGGTGAAACTCTTGTATTGTCTTTCCAAAATTGAGTAAGTAACTCATTGGTAGTATCGTCTATAGCCTTGTCCTTTCATGGAAGTCTACTAGAGATTACCTAGAACTCATTGGAATTAGTTTGATTACTTATTTCACATCTTTAAATTTCTTTCATTAATGGTTTTTGTTTATATTGAGTGTTCAGCTTGTTTTTGAAACCATTCATTTTTTTCCCTATTTGGTCACTTACTGCACAATAAGAAAGTATATGCTGAGTATTATTGCAATCTTGGGTATGTGATTTTTGGCCTGCTATATGACATGCAACATGAATAATTTTAACAAATTAATTTTTTATCATCCATGTTAGATGTTATTAGTCCTAGTGTGTACATTATAGGTATCATATTAATCAATTTTATTAATGAAACAAATAATTGACATATTTTACTATCATAATCCAAATTATGAAAGAAAGTATCCCAAATTTGTTGAGCCAGTCACCTTGAATGGTGATCAAACATTTTTTATGCATTTTTTATAAAATATTTTCATCGACTTAAATTAGGTACTTTTATTTTCTATTGACAATTATTGGAGGTGTTGTTAATGGTGGAATTTGTTGTGAGGATGTTTCAAAATCATTATTACTTTCATTTTTTAGAGGTGGGATGACATATTCTTCATTTTTTATTTTTTCATTATATATTTTGTTGAAATTTTATTGATGGTTAATTTTACCATTATCTATTTCCATCAAATTTTCTTCATTCATGGGGGGTGAAGCATCATACATAGACTCACTATAAAAAAAAATAAAAAAACTTAGAACTTTGAATGTAAACATCCAACATTATCTAACTGATTATTGTCAATTTTATTATTATTCATTTAATTATTCTCAATTTCATCATTATTCAATTCCTTATGGCCAATTTCATCTTTTCTTAATTCATTATTATCAATTGGCTCACTAACTATGGCATTTGCTTCATTAGGATTACAATTTGTACCTTGTCTACCATGAAGTTTTTGCATTTGTTTCTTATTTTTATCTCTAAAATCATATAATTACTCTCATATTTTGTTCTTGAATATATTCCTCTTACTCAAATGTGATTTATCACCCACCAATGATAATTGACATCTTTTCAAAGGTGGAGTCAACTACACATGTACCATAGGTCTCATATAACTACATAGAGAATGTTTTTGGGATAGAGTTCTCTATTTAGGTCAAAAATAGATGTTAAAAAGTGAGCTTAATATATAATAATAATAACATAATCACATTATATAATGAGATCACATTATTACATAATGCGATCGTGCTATTCATTATACTAGGTTCTACTTCAACATACATATTGAGAAGAGTATATTAAGAATAATAAAATCATCTTATTATTAATAAATGATTGGGGTTAAACATTGACATTGAAAATTGAGTGTTATCTATATTAAGAATAACAAGATTTCATTATTTAATAACATCATCACATTATACTTGATATAGATTAGGCATTAAGGAATTAGTACATATGGTTTAGGGATTAGGGATTACAATTAATGTTTTAGGGTTTATTTTAAGGATGTATATAAGGTATAATATTTTTATGCCATGTTTGAAGATAATTTTTATTTCAAATGATGTTGATTGGCACTAAATCGATTAGTAAATAGGGAATGTTTTTGGTTTACAATTTAGGGTATAGTTTTTAGGGATTAGATTATGGAATAGAGGTCAATAACAAAGAAAATTCTTAGTATAAATGATGTTAATTTGGGCTAAAATTATTGGTTTAGGTTTTTAATAGTTTATTTTTATGATTTAGAGTTTAGGTATAAGGAAAGTCAAGGATTTGGGCTTAGGGTATAGGTTTTAGGGTATATAAGGTACAATGATGAAGGAGATTGGGGTAATTTTTAGCTCCTTGAACATATACATGTGATTAAATAATGTGATTTTGAGATTAATTATGTTTTAAAAACAAATATTTGAAATAATAATTTAATCCATGTATAACTGAATAGACATAGAGAGATATAAAACACACATAAAACAATTATTCATGCTGATAATATTTTTTTTGCTATATTAAATAATAAAAACACATTACATATATATAGGTAATGTCTTCTCTATAAATACGGAGATCCATATCCCTTCAATCTCTCAAATAATAACCACCAATCTCCTAAATATAATCTCATATATGTGATCATATAATATTTTACCATATTATGCATATAGTTACACATAAACCTCATAACAAATATATTAACATTATCTAATAATAACATTAAATTAATAATGTTTCAAACTATACCTCAACATTCATCCCCTTGTGAGTATCGTTAATCCTATCTACACCCCCTTAATGTGAGCATGGAGATAATATACATCTTTAAGAATCAGCGTGATCAAAATTGTATGACAATGCATACTTTTAGGTCTACATACTACTAAAGTGATCTTGATTCACATGACCACTATTATGTGAAGGAAGACATCCTACATTTACTTTATGCGATCATATATACATGTTACTAGGGGTCATCTCCATAAATAAGTAAGGAATTCATAAGATCTTTGTAGTTAGCTACCCTCCTATACAACTCTTTGCAATATTTCATTATATCCACACTCTCCCTTGTCTATAAATATTAGAGGTCTTTTAATCAAGTAGGATAATGAAAACACACAATTGAAAAAGATAAAAGCACACCACACAAGTGAACAAGAATTCTCTTTTATTCTTACTCACACACACAAATTTCACCAAATAATTTTTGAAACACCATCATTGGAAACTAATGAGGACTCGCTAAAATACCTCCTTCTTTCATGTGTCCTCCATGCTCCATGTGTTGCTACTTAGATAATTTTGTGGTAAACTTTATTTTATAATAATGGACATTGTGTATAAGTGATAATGCATCTAATAAGATATTTTTTGTATTTTTTACAATGTTTGATAATAATGACTCAACAATTGACTTAAAAAGACTTCAAATTTTTGACCAAATTGCGACACATTTTTATTTTGACCAACTCTAACTCTAACACTTGAATCATATTTTTGTATTTTTGACTTTTATAGACATAAAATGATAATTTTGAAAAAAATTATAATAAATTAGATCTATTCGACCTTGAATACTATGATATAGACTTTTAAATTACTTGTGTGTGTGTTTGTGTTTGTGTGCATGCGCGCGCGTGTGCTTGCATGCATGCGTGTGTGTGTGTGTGTGTGTGTGTGTGTGTGTATCTTTTTTATCTTTAAAATTTGGCATAAAATAAATTAGTGACACTAAAAGGCACACTTAAATAAAAAAAACTATGACTCCTTAATGACTAAAGAATAATAATTAAAATACTAAAGGGCATGCACAAATATACACTAATAACTCATAATTGAAATAAAACTTTTGACTCTTAATATAGGAAATGACTACTATGACTAACCAAATCATAAATACTTAGCATTAAAAAATATCTAATCAAAATGAAAGACATAAAGTTTTTACCATGAGATAAGTAAAGAGACTACAAAAAATAGTTAGTTATCAGGCTTGGTAGAGTGACATGCACAAAACCATCGATGCACTCTACTGAAGCATAGATAAGTGGACTATTTTGATAGCTACATAGAAATTCAATACATTGGTTGAGTAGATTAGAGACTTTATAAATGACATTTAGAACGAATTATAATGAGAAAAAGAAGCTAATCTATTTATTTTGCATGAATGGTTATCCAAATATGAATGCAAATATGTGGATCTAATCTACCATGTCAAGTTACTTTTATTAATTGATGCTTTCATCAAATGTTACCATAATTTAATATGATAGATCCATGGCATTGTATGGTGGTAGATGTAATACACATCTTAGTGAGATGTGCTAAACTAAGAAATTAGGGCAATAGATGAAAATCCAATAGATAGAAGATAGATGCATAGATCATACATGATTAGGTAACATTTATCAGCTAATATCATCACCTAATGTTAGAAGCATATATGACTCGTCATGTATATTCATAGCTTGCCAAATAATGTATAACTAACCTCACAATTTTTAAATCCATATGTAAGATGTTGTGATAATTCTATAGGTTTTCATAGATGACCAAATACTCACACACAACCTATGCCTTATTATCCATGCCTCAATAGTACATCCAATCATAAATCACCTAAATGGGCTAGTGAGGGTAGATAAAACCATATCAAGGCCACTCAATATTGAATACAATTACTAATAGACATAATTTTCAATCATAACTTAAAGAAGACATAACAACTTCATGCATATAATATACTCATGCATAACTAAATACATGAATCATCATGTCTTAGTCATAGGATGACCCACCATACACAATTTACCTTCTTATGTTTAGAATAATATCATATAGCTGAGTCACTCTAAAAAACTAAGATACCACAATAATTATCTTAACTAAACTAAATTAATCCAATAATACTCTCATGGATAAACTCATAACCTATTCTAATACCACTGATGGAAAGAAAAGAGTTGAAATAATATTTTAATCCACGTAGAGCCAAATAGACATAGAGAGATGTAAAACACATATAAAATAATTATTCATGATGATAATATTATTTTTTCTAAATTAAATCATACGAACACATTACATATATATAGGGAATGTCTACCATTTAAATAGGAAGATTCATATCCCTTAAATATCTTAACTAATACCCACCAATATCCTAAACCTAATCTCATATATGTGATAATACAATATTTTACCATATTATCCATATGGTTATGCATAAACCTAATAACAAATATATTAATGTTATCTAATAATACAGTTAAATTAATAATGTTTCACACTATACATTAACAAATTAGCCCCCATATTATCATAGATTGAGCTAATTAAGTGAATTATGGTTTAGTGAGTGATGCGATTTTGACCAAGTTTATCCTTATGAACTTAAATCTTACTATATATAAAGGATGTTAATTAGGGCTAAATATATTGGTTTATAGTTTAGGGCCTAAATTTTAAAGGGTTTTTAGTTTAGGGCTTATGAATTAGGTTTTAAGGTAAATGGTATAGGATTTAGGGTTAAAGTTAAATAGTATAGGGTTTAGGTTTTAAAATATAGGATATAAGTTATAATCGCTAAAGTAATTGAAGGACATTTGAGCTGTTTGTTCACCTATTTATGACAATTATTTTCATGTTTGAATTTATGATAAAAGTAGGGTCAGTTATACCATATACATGTTCCATAAATGTTATACAATTGATTGAGCCATAAATTTGGTTTAGGTGCTCAATTTTTCCCATATCACACCCCTAATTACACAAATTGAATAATTGGATCAATTCATGATAGAATCAATCTTTTAATTTTGCCCCAAATCATATATTGCTCGTCAAGAGGTTTAAATTGGCCTCAAATGCCTCTTCAATTAAATGAATCAAATATTTGGTTAATTATATATGACCTGAAATTAAGGTTAAAATCACCATAAATCACATCATATACTATTTAAAATAGGTTCACATCACTCATTTTGACCATAATTACCTCCACAATTTAACTAATCAACATTTGCATTCATTAGTTGATTACTTCAAGATGATTGAGCTCTAAACCATGTCCTATACATGTATAACTTGCATATAAGTAAATAATGTTTCTTTTCTTCCATCAAGATAATGAAATTAGAGGTGATGAACCCACAAATCACATTTTACAGTAATGTAATTATGTTGAATAGGCTCAAAGTAGCCCGAATTTACTTCAAATGTATAGCTAGATTGGTACTACAAAGACTAACTTTTGGCCATAGGTTTAAAAATTCATTTCATGACATATCATGATAAAATTAGTTATATCTTAAGTCATGTATATTTATGACATATAGTGGTCACTAGGACAAAGGGCTTACAATTTATGTTTTTGGGATAAGGGATTAATGCATGGGGCTTAGGTTTAAGGACTAATACATAATATGCAATCACTTTATGCCATATGAACCTAATTCTTACTATAAAACATGTTAATTTGGACTAAATATATTGGTAAATAGGGAAACATTATGGTTTATAATTTAGGGTATAGTTTTTTGGGTTTATGGTTTAGTGTTTAGGTTTTAATGTATATATGGTTTAGGGTACACAAGGTCAATTGCAAAGATAATTGAGGACAGTCTGAATCACTTGGACCCATTTTTGACTATATATTATGTTTTTGGGTTGTCATTATACCCCATGTCATCATGTAGATTGAGTTAATTAGTCAAATAGGGAAATTAGTCATGTGATTTAGGCCAAACTATGCACTGTGAACTTAATTCTTAGTTTAAATGATGTTAATTTTGGCTAAATAGATTGGTTTATGTTTTAAAGATTTTATATTTATGGTTTAGAGTTTAGGTATTAGTAAATTTAGGGATTAGGGTTTATGATAAAGGATTTAGGGTATATAAAGTACAATCATGATGGTGATTGGGGTAAATTTGAGCTCCTTAAACATAGATAAATGAGTGAAGAATGTGATTTTGGGTTCAATTAGCCCCCACACCATCATAGATTGAGCCAATTAAGTAAATTATGGTAATGAGTGATGCAATTTTGACCAATTTCATTCTTTTGAACCTTATTCTTACTATATTTAAAGGATGTCAATTGGGGATAAATATATTGGTTTAGGGTCTACAATTTAAAGGGTTTGGGGTTTAGGGATTATAACTTCGGGTTTAAGTTAAATGGGACAGAGTTCAGGGTTTAATTTAAATGGTACAAGGTTTAAGGTTTGATATGTCAGATATAAGGTCCAATAACTACGCTAATTAAAGAAAATTTGAGCTGTTTGTTCACATATTTATGAAAATCACCTTAACATGTTTGCATTTTTGAAATAATTACGGTCAATTGAGCCATAAATGTTATACAACTGATTGAGCCATAAACTTGGTTTAAGGGCTCAAATTTTCCCAAATCACACCTCTAATTTCATAATTTAACTAATTATTTATAGAATCAAACTTCTAATTTTACCCGAAGTCACATCTTACTCTTTAAGGGGTTCAAATTAGCCTCAGATTCCTCTAGGATTAAATGAATCAAATATTTCGTTAATTATATATGGCATGAAATTAGGGATAATTTCACTCCAAATCAAATTGAATATATAATTTAAAATAAATTCAAGTGTCTCATTTTGACCTTAATTACCTCCATAATTGAAGTAATTGACATTTGCATTCACCTGATCTCAAAAACACATTATATACTTATATAAATTTCATATAAGTAAATTATGTTTCTTTGATTTAGTCAAGATAATGAAATTTGAGCTGATTAACCCCCAAATCACATTTAATAATCATGTAATTAGGTTGAATGGGCTCAAAATATCCCGAATTTACTTTAGATGAACAACTAGATTGGTACTCCAAAGGCTAGGTTTTCACCATATGTTTAAAAAATGAATTTTATAACATTTAAGGATAAAATAACTTATATAATAAAATGTATAATGAATTCCACATAAAATCCAAGTAATTATTAGTGGTCAAGTCAACATATTAAAATGCCTATAAATTTCATGAAGTCTAATGTGGTACCAAAACACCTTAATTCATTATCCAAGTTTAGGGACCTTTCTCATATCACATGAAATAACACCACTATTAGGGAGCTCAAGAATATATAAGGTCATATATAAAATTTGAGGTAAAGATCAAATTTGGGGGTTTGGGTGTTGTGAATATATAACATGATCACATTATTAAAATGATAGCATTACTAAGTAACGTGATCATGTTACTAACATGGTTAATAATATAATCATATTAATATCATGATTGTGTTATTAACATGATCATTATATTTTAATTTGAATTCAAATCCCATGTAATTTGCCTCAGGGATGGCTTGGATTCCTAAGCCTATGTCTTGGACCTATCAATCTATTATCAATTCTAAGAGTTATGATTAAAAAAATAACATTGATCACCAAATACACTATAGATTTCAATATGAACATTCAAAAACATATCACCATCATGATGAGCACACTCTCCTCTTTCCAAAAATATGATTTTTCTCATTCATGTGATGTGCCTAACTACACACACACACACACACACACAATTTGTTTTTTTTTTTTTTTTTTTTTTTTTTTTTTGTGTGTGTGTTTGTGCAGTTAGGTGCATCACATGAATAACTATCTATTTTTTTTATCATTTTTCAGGATCTATTTACCTAAAAATTTCATTAAAAAATTTATTCAATAAAAAATTTAAAAAAATATAGGTCACAAACTAGAAGATATTACTAAATTTCCCCAAAGGGTTTTAAAAAATATTAAATGCTGATAAAAAAAAAATGGTGCACAACACGACCATTTATCTACTTTATTTCCTTAAAAAATAGGAGTTCCTTTTCAAATTTTATATGTTTGACTTATACTTAACCATTTCTAAAAAATAATAATAATAATAAAAACTTAGACTCAAAATTTTACATTTCATGGTCTTACACCATCTTCAAATTTGGAGTGCAGATATCTCAAATTATCTACAAAAATTTAGATATCTAAAATTTTATGAAAATCTTGTCCATGAGTAGGCCACTTTTTTTCCCCCAAATTTTTCCACTTACCCATATGTGTTTTTTATTTATGATAATTATTTTATTTGAGTTGCTTAGCTCATAGATATATTTTTATATTTTTAATTTTAGGATTTTTATTAATAATGACATGTTTAAGACTATAAATATAGTGAAGGTAATTGAATAAACTCTTGATCTAAATTCTTTTTTTTTTGGTAGACATTAAAACACAATAGCTCTCTTTTCATTGAGAATAAAACTTTGAATTTATAAGATCTAGAAAAAATGGGATGTTTTCTCTTCTATTGTGCCCTTGTGTTTCATTTGATATACACAAATGGAAATAAATTAATAGATGGTGGGGTGATCAGTAGCATTCAATAGGTATATTTTAAATTTTATTTGGGGAAGGTATAATAATATCCAAGGGTAAAGTGAAGAAAACTAAATTAAAGGTTTTCATTTGAAATAGACTGCATTTGTGTAATATTATCAAGAATTTATTCTTAATAGTAATTTTATTTTTAATTTTTGGTAGTTGTATTCTCACCATCTAATTAGATGTGGAGGAAAAAATCAAAGATTTGGATATTTTTGGAAAGGAATACAATGGAGTTAGTTGTGAATATAGTGTTGGTCATAAATTAATATGGAGTATAAAAATAGTCTTTACAAGGAAAAAAATAGTTTTTAATTTCAATATTCTCTTCAAAATAATGAATAAAACCTCATTAAAATCCACAAGATGGGCTGATTTTATAGTTGTATTTCCCTATTCATACTGCATTAAACATTTTTGACCTTATCCAAACTACTTGATGCAAAGTTCATTGAATAAAACTAGACTAAAAAAAATGCAAAGCACACAAATTCATCATTTATACATGTATCATGTAATGTTTAGGCCAGTTGAAAAGACACAATGTATATGAATTTAATTTAACCTACACATAGTGTGAAAATTTTACAAGTACCCTAAATATAGTGCTCCATATGAAACACATCACTAGCTAACTGGCCAACCAATTTCCTTTAGATCTAGGGAAAAAACAATATTCTAACATTTCCCTATGAGGCATTTGATCCATAGTGTAGTTTCATCCTTTGTAAGACCACATATAATAGACCATATTCCAAGTAATATCCTCTACTTGAATGTTTTTTTTCAAAAAAAAGATCTATTACACATGACACATCACACTATAAATTACTACATTTATTAAAATACAAAGCACAAATAGCTTATAAATCATGGAATCTAACTGTTAGTATTCATTTATTGTGGTGTTTTGGGATCAATTTAAAAAAAGGTTGATAATTATTGCTACTTCATTCATCGAATAAATTAAAGAAAAGGTGTGACTAAATTGAAAAATCCATCACGATAACTAGTTGCTATGATTATTTTAGAGAAGGACCCATGGGCATTTATTTTAAGTAGTGTAATTCAAGTTAGTTTTTAAACTCATAAAGACGTTAATTGACATGACATCACATATGCTAATTGGGATTATATAATGTGGTTTGAGGCTAAATGTGCTTTGCTTTCATCATATATTGAGTAAATTAGTCAAATGGTGTATCAATGACACAATTTTTAAAACATGAGCTACATGAACCTATTTTCAATTATATTGTTAGCATAAAAAAATATTACATTGTTAAGCATAGTTACGCTAAGCTAGTTAGTTGTTTTGATTATATTAGATGTCCAACTGTCAGGTAATTGTTGTTTAGTTACAATTTGGTAACTATATTCTCATTATATATATACTACTGATGTATGCATTTCTAATCATCAAAGTTTCAATTTCTTCAATACTTTGGTTTTAGAGCTAGTACCATGATGCCATTATAGGAAGACAACTTTTTTTTTTAGCATAGAAGAGAGCCATGACATACAAAATGTAGCTTTTATGTGTAGAAGGTTGATGCTTAAGTGTTGAAAGCCTGGGGTGCATTGAAGGTTGTAGTCAATTGAAGTTGGCATACCTAAATGCAAGCCTAGAGCATTGTTGTTCACTAGAGAAAAGCATGTTGTAGAAATAGCCTAGAGAAAAAATCCTATAGAAGAGAGAGAGCCATGGAAAGTTGTAATATATATATATATATATATATATATATATATATATATATATATATATATATATATATATATATATATATATATTGCATGATCTAAAGGAGAAGCATGATAGTAAAAGTGGAAGATACCATGAAACCAAGGACAATAGGAGGTTGTGATAGCTGGTATCTATTAAATAAGGTACATTTCAAAGTTTTTTAAATTTCAAAACAAGAAGTTTGAATGAATCCCACAAGATTCTATTTTGCCTTACAAGCTACCCTTAAAGACATTGATAATATTCAACTTGATGAACTAATACGGAAGTGCTTCCTCAGCTCTTTCCTATTCAATGTGAAGTATCAAGCTCAAAATATTGGTTAAAAACTCAAAGAATGATATGATCCAGATGATGAACGTGAAGAAGAACACCCCAACAAGAATTCATGTTTGACTGCGCAAGCATACTGAGCCCATATTTTAGTGACATACCATTGTTGATGAAAATAGTGTCAAAACTTTTTTTAAAAAGCTACACTTCTTTGTAAATAAATAAAATATAAATTTTTTGAAACTTTGAAGCAATAAATACTATTCTTTCTTGTAATTTTATTGAAAAAATAAAGTAAGGAAACACACAAATATGTCTACACCCAAGTTGCTATTGTTAGATGCCCAGCCCTTGAAATGGATAAATTTTACTACCTAAAAGATGAAGATGCAAATGATTCTTCAATTTGAATAATTATGGGGCATCACATTGGAATAGTGACCCATCTTATTGAACTAGATGAGCAAAAGAAGTTTGAAAAGTTGGATGTGAAAGTACTCATGCTAATAACTCTCAATATTACTAATGAAGTATGAGCACATGTTCATGATGCACGGACATCAAAGGAGGCATGGGAAATTTTGTCAAAAAATTATGAGGTGAAGAACTAGACCAAAATTATACATTTGTAATCACTTCTTCATACACTCGATATGAAATAAAGTGAAAAGGTTGAAGAGTTTCTATGTTGAGTTACAGAACTATGAGAAAAACTTGTTGTGCTTGGAGAAAATATCAATGACAAGATGTTGGTTATGATCACGCTGAGAACTCTCCCATCTCAGTTTCACATGTTCATTATGACACTCAACATTACCAAGTAAGTGGTGTCATTCAAAGAATTGGTCAATTTACTTCAACAGGAGGAAGCAATATAGTCTGTGTATGAAGAATTTGAGGACAAAGCCCTAATCCCCAAGAAACAAGGTCCAAAATCAAGAAAGGACCTAAGAAGTAGCCACAACAACATCAAAAATAGAAGAATACTTAGATTCAAAAGTTGTGGTGTTACATTTGTAATACCCACACACATGATATTGATAATTGTTGGTATAATGCTTTGGCTCAAGGCTAATCTAGTCAAGAGGGCTCTTCCAATAAAGAAGATTCAAATAACTATAAAAGATGTCCTTGATAATTGAAGTAGAAAGGGCATGTAGTAGTATAAAATAAAGAAGAGAATGCATTTAATGATGAAGCAATATAAGAAACAACATATGGAGCCCATGATGATCTTGTACTATTCTTCCAAACTTTTACAAAAGTGATAAAAGTTAGGTTAATAGACTCTAGTGCTAGCAAGCACATGACTGCATTGAAGGAACTCTTCAATTCACTAATAACTCATCCAAAAATAAATTGAGTTCAAATTTTTGATGGTAAAGAGTATATTGCACAAGGAATTGGGCATTTCACCATTCCTTTGGGGGCAAGATGTTGTGTTCTCACAAAGGCACTCTATGTCCCTAGTTTGACAACAAATCTCTTATTTGTCAATCAATTATTGAATCACAAGATAAAAGTAGAGTTTCTAGTCCAGGAAGGCATAAAATCATGTCTCATTTCCTGAGAAGGTCAAGTTCTTGTTAAATCCTTCTTTAAGGATTGGTTATTTTCCTTAAATGTGGTTTTAATTAGTGAAGTTTCACTCATTGCCTATACAGTAGAATCCAATGCACTTTAGCACTACTGCTATGGGCATCTATCTGCTGGTTCCCTCTTCTACCTAATTTCTAAGGCAATGTTATGTAGAATTTCTTAGCTTTCCTATTCTTTGCCAATATGTTTTAATTGTCTAGTGGGCAAACAACATTAGGTTCTATTTGATCTGAGTTCCTCATATGCCAAGGAACAACTTGTTGTGGTGTATACTAATTTGTGTGGACCCATGCTAGCATCCCATCAAGGATTCAGGTACTTTCAATTATTTTTTGATGAATTTTCTCACAAGACTTGGGTGTTCTTTCTCAAAAATAAGAGTCAAGCTCTTGCACATTTCAAGACCTTTAATCAACATGTTGTTACACAGTCTAGGAAGAAACATTAACTCCTCTACTTAGATCAAGGGGTGAACTCACATCAAAAGAGTTCTTATCATTCTTAAATCAACATGGCATCAAGTAGGACCTAAATGTTCCCTACATGCCTTAGCATAATAAAATATCAAAATGATGCAATTGTTTAGTCATGGAGATGGCTCATTACATGTTATCCACTACAAAGTTGATGGCACAATTTTGGACATAATTAGTATAGATGGATATCTATCTTATCAATAGAGCACCAACAAAGATCTTACTAGATAATACACTAGAAGAGGTATGTAGTGGTCATAAACCATATATTTCTCATCTTTGAGTATTTGGTTGTACTTCTTATATGCATATTCCAAATAAGAAGAGGAATAAGATTAAACCAAAGACCCTCTAGTGCATTTTCTTGGGGTATATCACTACCTCCAAAGCATACTATCTCATGGATCCTAAGATGAAGAAGATTTATGAATGTCATGATGTAGTCTATGATGAGTCATCATTTGACATATTGACACAAAAGGAGATAGACCAAACCACCTCTCATAGACTATTCCCATAGTTAGATGATGAGGATGAAGAAGGTGAGCTACAAGAAGGAGAGTTATTTATTGATCTTGGTAATCTATAGGGTAGTTATTCATAAAATTATTAGCCACATTAAAATCCTAAATGGCTAGAGTCCACAATCAAGGACTCACACCTGAGCTCTCCTCCAGACACTTCATCAAAAGTCCAAACAAGAAGATAGGTGAGAGATGAAGTCAATCTTGCACTCATGAGTTAAATGGTTAATAGCACCAAACCAGAGCTAGTTGGAGGGGACTTAAGTTAACCCTAGTAGAAGAAAGCTATAGATGTATAATATAATGCCCTCATCAAGAATGAGATGTGGGAAATTTTTTATCTACCTATAAGGAAGAAATTCATTGGTTGCAAATGGATCTTCAAAACAAAGTACAAGGTAGATGGATCCATAGACAAACATAAAAAATGACTTGTTGGAAAGGGTTATGTTTAGAAAGAGGGAATTGATTACAAAGAGACCTTTATACCCATTATGAAGATCAAGACCATCAAAATTATTTGTGTACTGGTAGCATAGTATGGATGTAAAATTTAACAAATGGACATCAAGAGTGTTTTCTTGAATGGTGATCTAAAATAAGAAGTGTACATGACCCAAACAGAAAGTTTCATTGATGAAAAACATCCACATAAGGTATGCCATCTAGTTAAGTCTATTTATGGACTTAAACAAGCACCTCATACACAGTACATAAAAACTAATGATCACCTATTGTAGCATGGTTTCATTCGTATCCCCTCTGATTCCAATTTGTATATCAAGAAGGTTGGTATAGATATTATCATTCTTGTCTTGTATGTGGATGATCTTATGATCATTAGTAGTTTAGATGATCTTTTTTAAGTATTAAATAATGACCTGAATAAATCCTTTGATATAACTGATTTAGGGCTACTATATTATTTTCTTAGCTTGGAGATATGGTATAAATAGAATCACATATCTATCTCCCAGATGAAATATGTGAAGACACTCCTAGAAAAGTATAAAATGTCAGACTATAAACCTCTTTCAAAAATTATGGAGAAAGGTTTATAACTCTCTCATTTCTAGGATTCCCCTCAAGTGGATGCAACTCTCTATAGACAACTCATTGGGAGTCTCATCTACTTGACCTACACTAAGCCAGATATATGTTTTGTTGTAAGCTATCTTTCTATATATTTGTAGGAGTCAAATAAATGTCACTGGGTTGAAGCAAAACATTTTTTGAGATATGTCTGAGACACACTTGAGTATGGTCTAGAATATAAGAAGAATAGTCAATTCTTCTTGTAGGGGTATACTAAATCGGACTATGTTGGATCTATTGATGATAGAAAATCTACTTTAGGATACATTTCTCATCCCGAATCTAGACCCATTTTTTGGATTAAAAAAAATTAGTTAGTAATTTCTCTCTCATTCATGGAAGTAGAGTATCATGCCACAAGAGGCATTGTGCGTGAAGCAATATAGATACATCACATTTTTTTTATATGAAGATTCCTAAAGATCAATCACCAATTCTATTCTTAATAATCAGAGTGTTTTGAAGCTTGTAAATAATTTAGATTCTCATGAATGAACCAAACACATTAAGTTTTAGTGTCATTACATTAGATAAAAAATTTTAAACCACCATATTTAGGTCCAGTACTACCCGACAAATTTATAGATAGCAGATATACTCCCCAAGGATATTTGCAAGGTGAAATTTGGTCTTTTTTAGGGTACATTTGTAAAAATAATGGAATAAAAGGGGGAATATTAACATAAAATAAATCTTACATTATTAATCATAGTTACATTAAGCCAATTAGTTGTTTTGATTCTATTAGATGTTCAGTTATTAGCTAGATATTGGTTAGTTACAGTTTGGTCATTGTATTCTCATTATATATATACACCACTACTATATGAATTTATAATCATCAATGTTTCAATTTTTTCAATATATATATGATGTGATTTAGAGTGAAAATTACCTAAATGTCATCATATAATTAACCAAATAGTTAATTAATCCAATCAAGGAAGCATTTGAGTCTAATTTGAGCCCCTTCAACCTAACTACAATAACAAGATATGATTTGGTGCAAAATTAGTTTTAATTCTTTCAGGAATTGATCCAATTATGTCATTTTATGAAATTAAAAACTTGATTTTTTATATACTAAGCCCCATGAACATAATTTATGGCTTAATTTATTATATAGGATGTAACATATGGCTCAATCAAACCTAATTTTATTATAAATACAAACATGAAGGTAATGAATCTAAACCTATTGAACCTAACTACAAGTCTATGATGTGAGTTGGGGATATAAAATAACTCATATTTCCTAACATATTGAGCTCACTAGTCAATTTTTATAATCAATGTAGGGTTCATTTTAAGAGGGCCTATTAGAAAACCTATTAGAAATATCTAGTGAATCTAGGAAAATTTTATTCATGGGCATGGCAAATCTTTTGAGGGTGATGGTGAATGGCTAAACCAAATTATTAAATCAAATGGTTGAAATAAATGGCCAAACCAAAAGATTAAAATAGATACCTAAAATAAATATTATGGTGAATGTGTACAGCCAAATTGCTAAGTTGAACTAAATGACCAAACTGAATGGTTGAGCCAAATGACTAGGCCAAATGGCTAGATTAGATGGTTAAGCTTAATATCTAAATTGAATGGAGAAATTAAATGGTTGAGATGAATGATTTAGCTGAATGGTTTAACCAAATAGATAAACCAAATGTCCAAGCTAAATGTTTGAGCTAAACGATTGAGCTAAATGGTTTGGTTGGGTGGTTGAGCCAAATCGCTGAGCTCAATGGATGAAACAAATGGTTGAGTTGAATGGATAAGCCATGTGCCTTATTCAAATGGTTTTATTAGGTGATGGGGCCAGATGGTTCAATCAACTAGTACACTATCGGGTGACCAGTGTATTTGATCTACCATTTGGTTGCCTGGTCACCTCCCATGCTCTATGAATACTCACTGCTACCCTCATTTCTAACATTTTGTAGAAGTGGGTTTTTGTCCCCCTAAAATAAATATTTTACAGCCATGGAAAGAAAAATTATTTTCAAAAACCTACTAGGCCTAGACATTTTGAAGCTTGTACAATAACCAGATGCATACAATGATTGAGTTTAGGAATGCAACTTTAGTGGCTTGCTCTACATGTCATAATATGACCTCAACACTAGGATTTTTAAAATGCTAATGTACTCATATGACCCAAACGGGAATATCTTCACACTGCAAGTCAATTGAAGAATGATTTTATTTGGTACTTTTCCACAACATATTCATAATTGCATTGGTTTTCCATTTCACAATGTAACCCTTGTGAGTTCCAAATCACTATTGTCAGATGAAGACAATTTTTTTTTGGCAAAACATTTTGATTTGCACATTAAAAAAATTGTTATGTACTTGTAAATTTATTTGTATATTCAAAACTCAATTTTCAATTTTTAGGATCTAAAGACTAAAATCCTCTTTTTGTATTTGATTCTAGATATTCAGAAGAGGGAAATCCACATAAAATACATTACTCACCCTTTTTTAAAAAATCAATGGTTCAATTTTTCCAAGTTAGAATAGTATTGTAAGGAAGAGATGTAAATATTCCATATTAGGCACTATTTTACATTGTCCGTATTATTTTAAAATATAAATTTGATTGGTGCTCTTTTATTTCCTCTAGAATAAGGCTTGAATTAGTTTTTTCTACTACCAATCCTAGTTCCACTATTTCCTATTCCAAGTTTATTCTAGCATTGAATTATGAGGCCTTCTTTGACCTCTAAAAAATGTAGGGTCCAACTATGTTGGATCCAAAAAGGATGACAAACTATTTATCTATGGATGTGAAGGAGTTTAGTTAATTTGTTCAATTATTGATCTACATTATAGGGTTTAATATTTTTTTGTTTCCTAAACAGTTACCAAGGTAAATATTAATAATTGTTTGATCTTTGTTTGTTAAAACTAATAGACAAGAATGCATGCCTCAAAAAATAATCTACCTCAAAAGGACAATGTGTAATTGCAACTACGGTTGAAGAATCTACATATTCAATGTTTTTAGCATCATCCATGCAATCTTATCAACTTGAAAAACATCCATCTGTTTCTTTAGTGTCCTCTCCACATGTAAGTTTGTTATTTAAAAATTTCAAATCAGATTTTAATTTTCCAAATTCAAATACATTATTTTAGTTATTTTTTGTATTATTGTAGTTGACTTAAGAGTAATCCAGATGGTGGAACAACCACCACAACAATAAATAGTAACATCTATTATCCCTTCTCAACCCTCTATGAAAGGTATTTTACATTGTAAATTTTATTTTGTTTTTGTTTTTTGGATTTCGATTTTTTTTTTTTGAGTAAACATTTACAAAATGTAATAGCTCAAAAAACCCCTATGGCTGTCACTCACAATATGACACATACAAGTACTCAACTTTTAATATCAATTTTGAATATAAATTTAGTTTTTCAAATTATTTATTTTCTAAAATAAATTACATTTTTTAGGCCATCCTCAATCTAAGAGGAAGATTATGACACTACCTCCACCCCTAAACACATTTCACGAAAGGGTAAGGATCCTCGATTAACACCACCACAATGAAAGACACTATAAATATCAGTTTCCCAATTCCCATCTATCTCTATTGGGGGTTTATCATGTCTACAGGGACTGAATTCTTTTCCAAAAATTGATCTTGA
>JARHVA010005850.1:1002500-1005000 GCA_037957365.1 Torreya grandis
CATGGCTAAAATAGAAGAAGTCGAAAAGCATACTTATTTTGAAGAAAGTGAATCTTCTAGACCTCCATTAGAAGGCCAAATTAGAACATTAAATCTCCAACCATTCTTCTAGAAGTTCAATTGTGAATCTCCTGCCAGAAGAAAGGAAATGATACATGCAATGTTATCATGGGCAAGTGTTCAAATGTTTGGGCTCAATAAAGACCCTACTACTATCACCCAACATATAGTCAATGGATTCATAGGCAATATTGAAGATTGGTGGGATGCATGTGACATATAGTTTCAGACTGCTATCACACATCACCCAGAACTAGTCTCAGCTTTATGTCAAGCCTTGTATTTAGAATTTGTTGGCATGATAGATAATGAAAGAGAATCTAATAAATCTAAGTTTCTCAGAGCTCAACTTTGTGACATGACTAGAATTGATGAGTATATGTGTCACATGGAGAATATGTTATATGCCTCAGGAGAAATGTTTAATCCTGCCTTTAAAATCAGATATATAGAATCTTTTCCATAGTATTTTGCTGATAAGTATAAATTTACTATGGGTAGTGATTTATCTACTATGTCTTTTGGTAGAATAAATCAAAATATCAGAGCTATTAATGAAAAGCTGTGTACAAAAAGAAAAGCACGTAAAGAGACTATGTTGTTTCATAAACAAATTGGAGTTAAGTTTTGCAATACTTTGTTTGATAAGTTTGGTTGTATAGATGTTAATCAGTATAGGAAATATCATAGAAAAAAGAAAAAAGAAAGAAAACATGTGTGTAAGTGCTCAGTTCCAAGTCAGAAATACAATTGGTTTAAGCAAAGGAAATTCAAGGGTCGTCCATATAAAAAGAAAAAGATATTTAGGAAAAGAAATCATGGATTCTAGAAAGCCTCTGTAAAGTGTTTTCTCTATAGTGGTAATCATTACGCTAGTAAATGTCCATAGAAGGGTAAAGAGAAAAATTCAAAAAAGGTTAATATTCTTCAGAGCCATAATTTAGATGAAAATGAGTATGTTTTAGTTTCTAATGAAGAGATTCAGTATGAGTCAGATATTGTCTGGGAATTAGAATCATCTTTAGATGATAATTACATAAATATGAATTTTGAAGATGTCAGTTCAGATTCTGAGTCGTCAGATTATGATTTTGAGATAGGATTTCAGATAAATATGATGTCAAGTCATTTTCTTGATACTCTTAGTTTTACTCAGCGATTACAACATTTAAAAGAAAAATATTTAGCTACTCCTGCTTATATGGTATCTGAGAAAAAGTTTCTGCAGTAGCAAACTACTAATACTGAGAAAAGGTATACTCAGTATTTAACTCAACAGCAACAACAGAAAGAATTGTTGTCAAAACAATTCTTAGTAAAAATCTCAAAACCTAGTTCAAGAAAAGTTTCTAATGTGCAGGCTGCTTACCAACTTGACACATATGAAAGAAAGCAATGGCGCACTAAGCATATTGCCTTATTACAATCTTTTCTTGCAAGAGCACAAGATGAACTTCAGCAATTGTTGAAAGAAGAATCTCAAGAAGATGAGAAAGAATAACTCTTTGAGGAAGAGTTAGCCCATCTTGTTGATAGCTATCCTATAAATGCCTCCACATCTGTATATATGGAAAATAGTATGGATAATAATGTTCAAGTATCAGTTCATGTTACTAATAATCCAGTGTGTAAATTAAGTATTAAGTGGAATGGTTTTAAACCATACAGTTTAGATGTTATATTAGACACTGGTGCAGATATTTCTCTTGCTAGATATCACTCAATTCCTCAAGACATGTGGCATTCAGATTTTCATAGACTTACTTTTAATACTAAGACAATCAATTCTAAACTTTTTGCTAAAGTTCCTATTTTCTTAAGAGATACAGTCTACGAGTTTAAAGTAGTTTAGCATGAAATGCCTATGTTCAACATGATGCTAGGATCAGATAATTTATCAAGTTTCTATCCTATTACTATCCAGGCTCCTGAAATTATTTTGGCACAAAAATATTCCTTGTATAAGAAAAGTAGATATAAGTGTAAAATAACATTAAAAGAAAAAGTCAAGAAGCCAGCCAGTAATTAGTGGTTATAGTCTCAAATAGAACCTGTGCTTGCAAAGATTTTGCAAGACTGTTGTTCAAAGAATCCTTTAGCTTTTTAGAATAGGAAACAACATGTTTGTCGCATTGAATTGAAATTAGTTACAGATAAAAATGGAAAACAAGTTGAACCTCATTTTAAGGCACACCATTTAGGAATGTCTCCATCTCTCTGGGAAGAATGCTCTCAGGGAATCCAGCAGTTGAAAGAACAAGGATTAATCACAGATTCAAATAGTCCTTGGGGTTGTGAAGCATTCTATGTTAATAATAGAAGTGAACAAGTAAGAGGAAAGAAAAGATTAGTTAATAATTATGTTCCTCTGAATAAATATGTGGTGCCAATTCAACACCCTATTCATTCTAAGGATGAGATTCTTCAAAGAATCACTGGT
>JARHVA010005850.1:1015000-1020000 GCA_037957365.1 Torreya grandis
CTTTTTATCACTCCATCTGAGTGCTTCACTATCTCATATACATTTCCACTATGTTTCTCAATCATCTCCATTTTCAATTGCATTCTATGTTCTTTTCTTAGTTTCCAGCTACATAATGTGCATTTATATATTCTTTTTGACTATCATTAGCATTTTCAATCTCTACAAGTTTTATGAAGGGAAATTTTGTCACCTAGTCCACCTTGAATGACTTTCCAATTGTCAATATAGTTCTCTAACTTTGGGAAGATTTTTGAATGGAGGTTTCAGCTGAATTTTGTGTTTGGTGAGATGGTCCAATCTCCTCTACCACTTCAGTGTCATCATCATCTTCATCAAAAAGTAGAGGAGTGTCTTCAAGTGATTGCATATCATCATCAAAAAAATCTTTAGGGGGTGATATGTTATTCTAGTTGATTCTATCTTGTGAGATAACAATGGGGGTTTTTTCATGTACAGTTATTTTAATATTGTTAAGTAGTTGAAGTCAAATTTATGAGAAACTAAAAAATAATAAATACCTAGATTTTGACTGCATTGCGACTATGTGGATTTTTTGGTTGGGTCTTTAAAATAAAAAAACATGGATAATTTTTCTAATGATTTTCCTATCTTTTAATATTGCCACCAGATGCCATGGTGTCCTATGATTTTCATCTCTATCATTTGATACTCTCATTTTGCACTATGATCTAATAAAAGGGTTTCACCTCTGGTTCACAAATTTCTCCACCCAAAACTATCATTTGGTTTTACCATTTGGCTATGTCACTCAACTTACCATTTATTATTGGCTTTTTATCTATCATTCATCTTTGTTATCTAGTGCTTATATTCAATGCTATCTTTTATCTCTATCATTTGGTTATGGCATTCAGCTAGGTCATTTGGTTAGGTCATTCAGGTAGGTCATTCAGCTAGGTTATTCAGCTGAGTCATTTAGGTGGGTTATTTGGCTATGTCATTTAGCTAGGTCATTGAACTAGTTTATTAAACTATGTCATTTGATTAGGTTGTGTTGTTTAATTGTATCATTCATCTCAGGTATTTGGCTATGCCATTCGATGGAATGGTTTGGCTTGTTCTTTAGTATTATCATTCATTTTATTTGTTTGCCATTGTTGTTTAGTTTTGTTCTCCTCAACTTAAAGTTATACTAGTTCCCTTGGTTGGTATAGGTCAAGCCATCAAGGGATCTATTATATATATCTAGAGAATTTAAGTGCAATCTTATATATCATTGTAAAGGGTTGGCAAACTAACCCTCCCAAAAAAAATATCCCTAAAATTTTGGTGATCTGATCCCATTTGTCGACACTAAAAATTTACCAAAACCAAAATCTTAAAAATGGAATGTTCATGAATTAATTAATATTCACCGCTAAAAAAACCCTGAATCAATTATGCAAGTTGGGAAAAATTGAACATATGAACCTAGCATTAACTATACAATATTTAATTTTGGATTCAATCAACCCCATTATCATAACAAAATTAAAAAAAAATCCATAAATTAAATAATGAAGGAAATTTGGTCCAATTTAATCTCTTTCAACCTAACTACAAGAGTAGGACATGATTTCAGGCTAAATTAGCTCTGATTCCATCATGAATTGATCTAATTATTCAATTAGTGGAATTAAGGACATGTTTTGGGCTAATTTGACCCCTATGAACCTAATATATGGATTAATTAGTTGTATAGTATGAAACATATGGCATATTCAACCCTAATTTTATCATAAATGCAAAGAAAAAGGTAAATCGAGCCAATCTTAACCCCTTAAAATTAGTTGTGAGACTAGTATGTGATTTGGGTCTAAATTAGCCCATTATTTTTGACATATTGATCTAATTCATAGACTGTTACAATCAGTGATGGATGTGGGATGAAATTGAACCCCATGGATGAAATTTTGACTATATAAGATTTAATTTGGGGGTCAATCAACTCCACTATTCTAACACCCTAAATCAAATAGTCTATCAATTTAATAATTAAGTAAATTGGGCCCAATTGGATCTCATTAGACCTATATATATATATATATATATATATATATATATATATATATATATAGGGCTCAATTAGATATTATTCTATCACATTAATTGATTTAATTAGCTATTTGTTGTAACTAAAGACATGATTTAGGCAAAATTGATCCCTATGATCCTAATTTTGAATAAATAGGATATTATTTATGGGTTGATTGACCCAAATATCATAAAATCATAAAAAAATAATTAATCAATTCAATAATAAAATAATATTGGGTCAATCTATATAATGTTATTTGGTGCTCAATTATCCCCAATTTTATCACAAATGTAATCATAGAGATAATTAAGGGCAAGATAAACCCCTTGTACCTAATTATATGTATATGGTGTTACTTGGGGATGTTTGAACCTAATTTCATATATATAATATGTGATTTTCATATCAATCAATAGGCAATTGAATCACATAATATTTTAGTGCAATAGTTATATGATATATAATTATATAAATATAAAGTGTACACGCTATAACATGTGCAAGGTATAACACATATGTGTTATTTTTTCAATATATAAACACTCATATTTAAATTATAATTATTAATCTCAATCAATAATTATTTCCCCACTTGCATTCTTTACATCACTATACAACTTGCAAGTTGAGGATAAAAGCTATCAAGTTATTTTTTTAGACCCCGGCTTCAAAAGTTACCTAGCTTTTTTCCTAAAATATGTCAATTTTTCATATTAATGGGTAATATATAAAACTCAAATAAGAGGAATTAGTTTAACAAAAATACAAATCAATTACAAGTGTTGAGAGAAAAACAAAAGGTGCGAATGCAAGCATTTCATTGAAGACAATGTACAAACACTATATCTAAGGAACCAAATGTCATAGATAATGATGAAATTGGAAATAATGTATTCAATAGTGATGATGAATGTTTAATTAAAATTATAAATTATGTTGTGAGTTCATATTAAAATTATGAAGTTCTATATTTTGTTGTTGATGAATCTATGCATGATGATTTAACCCCTAAGAATGAAGAAAATGACATGGAAACACAATGATGAAAATAAAAAATGAATAAAACCCCATGAAAACACTATAAAATGAAAGTAAAAATTAATAAACTAGTAGTAAAAATACAAAAATGGAAACACCCCCTCAAAGAAATACATCATTAATAACATCTCCAAAGATTGTGCATAGAAAAGGAAAGTACTTAATTGAAATTGATGAAAACATTTTGAAACCAATGCATTAAAAAATGTATAACTACCATTCAAGAAGAGTACCTAAAATAATTTGAGATAATTTATTTTAAAAATTATAATTTGATAGTCAAAAATTTCAATGGTTTGTTTCATATGTGAAATTTATTGAGATGAGACCTACCATGTACACCCTAGGATGAAGAACATATACCATGGATGGTGAAGATAATATTTTTTTTTTAATATTTATGATGCATATCATAATTTAGGAATTTAAAAATGTAGAAAATATTTAAATTTTTCCCATTATATAATTAAAACTTGTGATGTAAGTGGTCTTATAAGGATAAAATTCTTGATTTCAAAAACTGGTCAAGTACTAAACATAAATAGAAAATCAGCAATGAAATAAATTAGAATATATAAAATGCTTAATGATGTAATACCAATGAGATATGCAAATTATATGGTAGAATTAAATGGGATAACAAGTATATATCTAATGGTCTCAAATATTTACTTGTAAAATTTTTGAAATATAATACAAGAGTTTCAACCAATACAAGAGATGTAGTGAAAACAAGATTTGGTTTCTGTAAATATTAATTGCATCTAAAACATCTCTTGGATATGAACCAAAAATAATTATACTCTAAATTTTAAAAAAACACAAAAATTTATATTATTCAAATATATTTTGATATTGTCAAACTCTTTTATGTAAAACTAAACCACATATGCACCACTTGTTGTAGGCAACATGTTGAACTTTTATTGCATTAAGATTTTTTTCACCATATACATTGTAATTTTCATATTAAAAATATTTTGAAGGAGTGTTGAATGGAATTTATACCAAAATATATAACGTAATTTATTTTAGCCATTTTTTTATGAAATACCAAATGTATAATTCTATATATAACAAAGCATGTTCGGTGGATTATAAAAATTAAAAAATTGTATCCATGAGGAGAGTGAAATTATAATTGGATATGAATTAGAACTAGTTTTAAAAAATACAAGTCTATGAAAAATCAAATAAAATATGGTAAAAAATCTAAAACGTGTGAGCTTGTTACAAAATAAATACTTATTTTATAATTTATGGTCAGATTTAAGGAGGAAATTGTTAATGAGTATGTAAGGCACACACATTGAGATAAATTATTGGATGAACATTTCAAGTTAATAAAGGACACATTACCACTTGGTTATATTATTTTAGTATCCAATGTTTCTAATAAATTATACATTCAAAGCACAAATGGAAGTTTAGTCACAATATTACAACTCATTATAGGTTTCCATATTCATGTATATAAAATTCATGCATACCATTGATATTAGAAATCAATATCAAATAATATTAAGGGAGTTGAATTTTTATGTCAATGATGATTGATCACATTGTACATAGTATGCACAAGGATGTTTTGAGATGTTATATGGGAAACAGATTGAGAGGAAAAGTACTTTAAATCGACATTATATTTGTCTATATAATTGTACATTATAATTAAAAATAAATAGATGTTTTACTAGTTGATTAGGACATGTGTTACCACTATGTTATAAAATATTTGGAGTTTAAGTGAGTTTGGCCATGCAGAAGAGGATCATGACGGTGTTGGGGCATATGTAAAAAGATCTATATCAATATATGAGTTTAGGTTTGAATATGGTGATTTTCTACTAATGTGAAAACCATTTTTGAATGGTGTAATGAGAAAATCAGCCATGGTTCTCAATAAAATTCTATTGTTCAT
>JARHVA010005850.1:1030000-1080136 GCA_037957365.1 Torreya grandis
ATTGACATGCAAAATGTTGGAAGTTTCATTCATAACTCTACCCAAATAATTACAAGGGTTATTCCAATAAGGAAGTGTTGTCTAAAGTTAGGAAGAAAGATGTTGTTTCATCACCTACAACTCAATAAATAATTAATGAAAAATAAGATCTACCAAGGAAGAAGCCATCAAATAGAAACAACCCATAGAGTTGTGAAGTAGGAATTTGATTATGAAGGAGAGATTAGTATTATATTAGTGGATAAATCAAATCAAAATCACACTAAACTAACACCTTCATGCCTAGTTACTAGGGTGAGATTAATTTTTTTTTAAAATGAAAATCAAAACTTAAAAGTAAAGAACAACAAGAATCCTTTACCTTCCTTGGATGCTCCAAATGCTTTGTTGTAGTGGCTTGCTCAGTTTGTCCTCAGGAAATCTGCATCAATGGAATATTGACTACCTCCATCTCTCCTTGAAACCTTGATTGGATTTGGCTTAAATATTTTGGAATAATAATTTTGGAATGTGAGATATTTTTTTAATCAATTTAGCATGGTAACTGTTCACAAGTTAAGATTAAAATTCATGTGGCAAGGCCTCTTGTTTATAGATTTTGGAAAATGGCTAGAATCAACCTGAACCATCCATCTCAAGATTAAGATGTGTGGATAAGGATTATTCCAAGTATGTTATTAAAAATACATAAATATTCTCATCAATATTTTGGATATATGGGAATTTAAGAGGCATGGGAAGCATTGATGAGGCATGGAAGGGGTTAACCTTCATATTTTATGCATTTAAGGCCTAGGGATGTCTTCCCAAGAAATGATGTCACCTGATGATGTAGATATTCAATATTCATTTCTAAAAATAAGTATTTAGAAATTTTCCATGGAATTCTTAATTAGTCTCTAATTTAGTTTAATTAGTTCTTAAGCATGAGTAAGCAATTTGTGCACAAATTACTCTAATTAATAAGAAGCTCTTATTATTAGTCAAAATTTTGAATAAATTAAAATTGAAAGTCAATGTTAGATGTGTTGGATCTGTTATCCCATTTAGGATGTTACCAACACCAAATAACAAAGGAATGTGTCTCGTGCAAGAGTTTTGATATAAAAGAGCAATCCAGAACACCCAAATGCAAAATTAGCATTTTTACTCAAAATGATCTAATCAAAGTTAGTTGGCCCATAAATTACATTTCCCCATTTAATTATACTCTACCCAAAATCAACACTTGAATATATCAATTTCAACTCATTTAATCTGTTTTATTATTTTTAAGCCAAATTGTACATTTTGGTTGAAATTAGTCAAAAGCCTAGTTGAAGGTTATCAGTGGCCAATTCTAGGTGTCTACAAGAGGAACCCCCATCACCCTTGTAAGTGGGTAATGTTTATAATTTATTTTTGGTGTCATAGAAATAATACTTTAAAAGATAAGATGTTGATTAACATGTATATTTAAGAAGCACCTCAAAGTGTTTTGTGTGTTCCATTTTTTTAAATATAAAATAATGGAATTGATCCCATCTTCTTGAGAAGGTATTGAGGAATTTTAATATTCGAGAATGAATATGGAGTATCTATCCAATCTATTTCATAAATATAAGTTATATCAGTCCATTTCATCAAAGAGGTTGTATCATTTTTAACATTATCATGTTGGCATATCATTATAATGGAATAAATGGCCAAACATGGTGCAATGGTGAGGAAGAGAACAAAGTTGAGGAAGAAAATAGAAGATTTATAACCACAAAAATATTAAAAGGTCACACATAGTAGATATAAATGAGTTTCTTAATTTCCTTATTGAAGAGGTTGGTTTGATTGTTTAAGTTAATGGCATTGCTTACCAAAATGTGGTATGTCTATAAATTTAATTTAAATAATATATGAATATTAATTTTCAAATGCAAATAAACTAGTGTAACAATGGTATCCACATTATAATATTTATAATACCATATCAAGCATTTGGACCATCCATAATGTAATCAAAGATGGTATCTATTCACTATCTCCAAAAATCAATCAAATGATGACATATCAAATATTTTAGCCCACATATAATAAAATAATATAAAGACATATAAAGGCCTTGTAACATCATACAAAATAATCATTTCCATCCACAAACTAACCAAAGCATGAAATATAATCAACAAAGCTAATAAGGATGGCAAGATTGTCCCCAAGTAGCCAAGCATAGTATCGCATTCCAATAAATCATCACAAACAAAACCATCAAATGGTGTATCCCAATCATGATAAGCACTTCAAACTAATATATTACTCCATCCCAAACATTATATTATTTTCTCACATATAGTTTTAATTGAAACATATGTTGAAGTATTTTCAGTCAATTTCAATAATTACCTAAAGGAAATATTAAATATGGCCCTATTTAAATATTACGATACAACCATAATTTTCTTTTTGGAAGAAATAATTTGAGTGAAATTTTACATGGAAATATGATCACTATATAATATGAACACCCACACACACACACACACACACACACACACACACAGAGAGAGAGAGAGAGAGAGAGAGAGAGAGAGAGAGAGAGAGAGAGAGAGAGAGAGAGAGAGAGAGAGAGAGAGAGAGAGAGAGAGAGAGAGAGAGAGAGAGAGAGAGAGAGAGAGAGGAGAGAGAGAGAGAGAGAGAGAGAGAGAGAATGGCCAAGCTAAGTGCCGTGGAGAGGCATAGAAGAATGCTGAAGAATCAAACCAAAAGAGCTATAACCACCAAAATAAATGAAGACCTTAGGAAACATGATAATTAAATTCTTACACTACTTAAGAAGAATATAAAAGAGATTTTAAGAGAAGTTCAATAACTCTATGAAGAAGGAGATATCACAACATCACCTTATATCTATATAGGTGAATAATATTTGATTCGAAGAAGAGGAAAACATTAAAATAATGTCAAAATCATCAAACAAGAATTAAAATAATTTCTAAAAAGAGAATATCCTAAAGAAGGAGGTAGAACATGACCATTTCATCAAACTTGCACATATAAAATGTATAATGGCATCCCTGTAACATCCCTTCCAATACGGATCTGGAAAGGCTCATTAGATTTTTTTTGTGTGGAATGTCTTGAGTAAGTACTTTGTCATGTAAATCCCAAAGTAAATAATAACCCTTAATCAACTATTCTACACCTTAAATAGTCAATATGGACAATAAATGTTTCCAATTTTAAAAGTAAAAGCCTTCATGAAGTCAAACATACAAAATAAGCCATAAAGTTATACAAAATAAGAACATAATAGAATTTTAAGTGAACACTATAAGAAATTCAATATGTATTGGTAATAACCAAGTCAAAATTTAAATGATTTATATGTGTAATTGTGATTACTCATACATGTTATGAAATAATTTCTACATGTTAATCAAAATGTCTATTAAATTGCCACTAAAATTTATGCACTTACCCTCATATAGAAATTCAAGTATTCACTTATTCATTTTACTCTAGTATTTTTTCTTCAATTCAATAGTAAAAGAAAATTATGGAAAATATCAACACATAAGTTAAAATTTAAATTAAAACAATGGACTTATGACCACCCTTTTTACACACTTAGCTCATGGCTTACTCCAGGTACTTTTCACCAGTTTATTTCATTTTTAACATGTATAACCCATTCCTAAAATTAAACCAATGATCCCAAAATTTATCTATTCATAATTTAAAATAATTTATTATCACAAACAAAAAATTTCTTGGTACTTATATCAGATGTTTGTGCTTTTTAGACAACAACACCTAATTTCAAAGTAATGCACCACTCTCTTGTCTAAATACACCATTCTTATCCTATTTCCAAATGAAATATTATTTTCAAATTTTAAATTAATGAAAGGGTTATCCCATTATATTATTAACCCTAATTCTAATTAATTCTAAAAATACCAATATAAAACGACATTTCAAACCATTTTAGACACTATAGGCTTCCACACTGAAAATCAATAGATTATAGTTGCATATTAATAGAAAATACACTATTTATCCCAATTGTGATTACATATGACCCTATTAGACCTGATTTAAATTAAAAATACACATCCAAGGCCACAATTCATGGTTGAATAACTTAATCCTACTACGATTACACCAACATCTATTATTGTACACTAGTCTTTCAGACATAGCATGGTGACATGGGAGAAATACGTGAATTGTAATCCCTACTCATAGTAATTATATGTAGGAGGAAATGAACATAGGGTATGTTGAGGTCAATAAAAAATTCAAATGTTAACCTTTTTTACTCTATGATTGCATTAACCTTCTTATGTCATAGAGCTAGGATTTTCAAGGGAAAAAATATATACATTGGTCTTCATATTGGATTTGGAAAATCCCACATAGTTTAAAAACACATAGTTGAAGGAAATCCTACCCTAAAAAATTCATATATATGATACCTTATATATAATAATGCTTCATATGGATAAACATGAAATAAAATATTGTCCCATTAGAATGCTTCTATACTAAAGCCCTATGAACTTATTTTTAGGTGAACACTAAGTCAATAAAGTCTCCCTATCAATTTAAATTTTATAAATAGTTGTATCTCAGTTTTCCAACTTAAGTGACTCAATTTGGATAATTATGTATAGACTTTGATACCACAGGTCTATGTGAAGATTTCAAAATGGAGTCTGTGTTCTCCATTCAGTAACATTCTCCAAAAAAATATGTTCATCATCATATGTCTCTCAACCTCTTCCTCCACTTTATGTATATTCTTTCTTCATCACAAAAAATATTTCCATTTCAATTGATCAATTACCATATATATAATTCTATTTCACCTTTATCATAAAGTTACTATGATCATTTATTGATTGAAATACTTTGATATAATCACATTAAATTCTCAAATGGTATCCCATACTACACTGTACTTCAAGATTGATTGTAGCTATATTTTATTCTATTCATATTAATTTTTTAAAGGTTTTAAGATTAGTTATCATTTCTTATTTTAGTCTCCATTATTCTTATTGAATTTGTCTTCACATTCACCATCTTGTGTCCACCTTCCATTTTATCCTAATTTACCTTTGGTTTTGATAAGTTATGTTTTTTTTATCCCATACCACTTACTTGTTGTGGAATCTTTCCATAATTCACATGGTCATGCCTATGTCATCTCTTTCTTTTAGGATTGAGGTCCACTGTGGCCTTTATTTAATTTTTTACTAGATTTTATTTTTTATTTTGGATGCCAATAGGTTATTTATGCTTCACATAGAAATTATTTTACACTTTATAATTACATTTCACTTTATGATCATGAATTATTTTGGTTTATATTATTATTTAATATCATCTTCACGTACACATGGTAATGGTCTTGAGAAAACTTAACATCATCTTATGTTTATTCCACATAGGCATAAATTGATAATTATCCATGCATCCAACATGACATATATTTGGTGTCACCTAAGTCAAACCCATAGATAATATGTTATGGGGATCAATTCTTAACACATATTTCATTTTTTGAAGCTCAATATTATGCCACATTAACTCAAATAAAAAATTGATGGAGTAAATGTAAACCGTCATAAACTCATCTCATCATTGGTATATGAGTAAAATATCAATCATTTTGAAACACATGTTTCCTTCATATGCACCAAACCCATCACAATACCTCTATGGTTGTAAAGGATATAAATAAATTCAAATAAATTAAAATCTTATTCATTATAAAAATAATAAATATATCTTCTTCTATTATCCAATATAATAAAATAATAATAAATAGATATCATATCAATGTCTCAATTCCTAATTAACACTTGAGCATGTTTTTAATACAAGGTGAGGCTAAGCAAGGCATTACATAATTTCCCCATTTAGGAAAATTTCTCATTGAACTAAGTATGCTCATAGATACATGCATATAATAATTTAATAAACAAATATAATAATGTTAATATAGCATCTCATTGATGTGTTGATAACTAATAACAGTAATATATAACTTTCATAAGGGTAAAAAAAATCACATAAGTATAAATTTTAACAAATCCTTGAAAATTCTAACCAATCAAAAAATAACCATAGGAGACCCATTTTCAGTACACATACATGATGTAGTGGCAAGGATCACTAGGCATAGAAGCTAACACATTTACATAATATTAGAAATATCATTAGCAAAGAAGGTTATTTTGTAAACTACAGTTAGATCAATTTATAAGAATTTATTTCACAAGGAAAAAAGGTATTATTTTCAATAATTTTTAGTAATTGGACATATTTCACCCAAGATAATTGTAATTTAATCTATAAATAGATATTAGTAATATCCATTAAAAACTCAACATGATCATTAAAATAAAAATTAACTAGTTTCATAACTTTGAGATCTCTCATGTGATCCACATGATACAAATTGAACATGTCAAGAGTAATAGTAAAAATATACACTTTAAAAATATATCTACCACTACATTAGATTAAATAATGATTGATTAAACATTATATAATAATTAATTCCATTGATTAGTAATTTGAACAAGTAAAATAGAGAGGAGGCTTACAATGCATTCACATGTGTCTCATAGTTTATATGATAAGTTGTGTATGAAAATAATTTATTATAAATATAATTTAAAAATAATGTTAATGATGTATGAGTCATATAGATTATTGAGTTTGGTCTTGGATTTATCAAGACAAAAGCAACACTCATCTTCAATATAATGTTACAGTGAACTGATGTCATAGAAAAAATAATGATTTTTATAAAACATTTAACATTTAATAAGCATAAAAAAAGGTCTTAATTTGTATAAATATTTAAAAATAACTTATTATATGTCAATCCCTTATCCATGATTTCTAATAGGGTTATACCTAGAGTTTAATTTTAGTATTTCATGTATTTTCTCTTGACATTAGAGGATGCGAGCTCATTTAAGCCTAAAATATACATATGGGGAATCTAATGTTAATAGGTTAAAATATATGTTAGGGAAAAATGTTGGTATAATATCTCTAAAAATGTCCAATTAATGTTAAAACATAGGTATAATGTATGTTAAACTTATTATGATAATATACAAAAGATAGAAAGGATAGTTATGCTAAATATTATAATCATAATGAGAACAAGATACATAGCTAGTTTTGATGCTAATACAAATATGGATATATAATATAAAATGGTAGACTAGATCTAGAGTCTAGATCAGTTACCTTATTCTAAAAAGTATACCTCTATAGTTGTAAACACTTAAATTGATTTGGGATGGTTGTGTTAATATTATTATCTTACTTGGACATAACTATATAGTACATAATACCAACTAAAACTAGATTTGATAACTTGGATGCTTCTAGGTTCTATGTATCCTTCACGTTGGTTTATTCACAATTGGGTCATGTACTATCACTCTTTGTGAAATAGAAAAAACTCTATTTCTTCGTACTCATAGTGGTTTTGGTAAAAATGGCTTAGTTGGGACACAATGTATGTCTACCCAAAAATCCCCTTTGTTAATGAGTGATACCTACATAACCAATAATTTCAAGAGGGCCTTAAAATTATGTATTTCTCCCCTATATTTTGGATTTTATATGAATCATTAAATGTGTGATAAACATTTACAATAGTGACCTAGCTTATAACTTGAAACATGTGGCTCATTGAAATATCCTTCAATAATTTACACCTTTAGATGTGATTTACCTATTACTAATATAGAAATATGATAAAATAAGGAAGCTTTTCCCACTTGATTTCTTGATATAAATATTTTGGTAGTTATATTATAAGTTTCTAGGTAATGAATAAATGAGGGTTGCTCTTATATTTATACCAAAACATTTGGAGAATATATTTAATTAAATAACTTAGGATAATCATAGGAACATGTCTCATTTTAAAATTTGATGACTTTAAGGCACTAAACATATGCATTGGAATAGGACATTTACATCGATGTAGGCATCTGACTAGGATGTATGTATCCAGGTAGTTGGGAAATTAGTCCATCTCCATAACTTTTAGAGTAAGAAGATATGTGGTTTTAAAACATGTTTGGAAAGATATAAAGTCTAAATCATCAGAATAACATTGTTCAAACTAAGAGATAAGTAATTAGGCATAGAAATATAATATATTCAAGCTTTTTGGTAGTAGGCAAGGTCTAGAATCTAAAGGTACATCAATGATATGTATTTTCCAAGTGTTCAAGACTAATGTGATATATAATTAAGAAATAATGTGTAAATTTCCCCCCTTTAATCTAGTAATAAAATTGTTAGTTTATGGGGAAAATGTATCTGGTTGTGTATAACACACCTTATCATTTCATGAGTCCATCTTGAGAGCTTTTCTAAAGACTGACCTAAAACCAAGAGCGTGTTATAGTCTATAATCAATGCATAAAATATGTAATTGAAAATAATTTTAAATTTTAAATTGAAAGAGATAAAGGTTTAGGAGTACACCTATGTATTGACATAACCATCTTGACCTTTGGAAATTTCATTTGAAAGATGTATCGTTATGAGTCAAATTTTTTGAGATTAATACAAATACAAAATATGAAAAGTGTATATATCTAAATAGATAGAGATAAATTTGTGGACACATGCCCCTAACCTTGGGGGAAATAATAATTTAAACTTGATAGTTGAAATTAGCCCAATCATGCAACCCAATCATACGTATATACTGGTGACTATGAGTTAGCAAAGTCAACTTACAATATAAAACTAGTGAGGTTAGATGATGTATTAAATTCTAACCTATAAACATGGAAAGATTGATCGATTTAATTAACTTGGCAATACCAAAATGTGAACCAACTACTACAATATATTAGCTCAATGCATTCCATAAAAGTCCAACTTGGTGGGTGATGATAGTCCCGAAAAGTGTTTAAAATATAAAACTGATTTGATTTTTACATTATCAGTCACACTACATTGAATATGTATCGTAGATATGTCTTATGTTATATTTGTGTATAATAATCATACCAATTTATAGAATTATACCACAAATATATATTTGAATCATATAAATGTGAATTTTGGCTAGTTTAAAACTCTATAAGTATGGAGAACATGTTTCAAAAACATATGGCCACTATAATATGAACCTAAAGACTGGTGTAAGTGTGAATAACATTGTTCCAAAATATGCCCTAACTATAATGTGAATTCAAGAACCAGAGTAAGAGCCAATGTGGAGGAATCTAAAAACTGATATAAGTGCCAATGTGGAGAAATTTAAAATTTGATATAAGACCTAATGTGGAGAACATGTTTCAAATAAATGCCCCCACTAAATATTAAACTATGACAAAAGTGGAGAACATGTTTTCATAACATGCCCCCACTACAATCATAATTTATGTAGAAATGTGAAAGTCATGCCTACATTGCTTGCCCCAAATGATGTTATCCTAACCTTTTAAGGTGAGACAAAGTAGAAACTAGTAGTTACCTTACCTCAAAAGGATAAGATAATTGTATAATATGTGTATGAATAATGTAGCATATCTAAAGAACATTTTTAGGAAGATAAATGAAGAATGAAGAATGTGATCACAACAAGTCCTAATGGATGATATAGATTATGGAAACATCTAGATAATGACAATACAAGATCCAAAATAAATTATGAACACATACAAGGGCACTCAAAACAAAATCAAAAGATAATGGTCTAGGAAACCTCAAACAAGGGGCATATTCAAATGTTGCAAAATAGAAGGAACATGACTTAGTCAAATATCCAAAAAAATAAGAATCACATATTCATATGTTACCATACAAAAAGAATTTACATTTTCAAATGTAAAATAAGCAAACAAATGCATGAGCGACACAAAAAATTGATAATATTTAAATGATCAAACAATAGCAACGAAAGACACTCAAGGAACTAAATAGTTAAAGTATAAGCAACTAGCATAAACATAACATACTAGTTTATGGATCATATGTGTTAGTAATAAACATTAAATACATATCATATTGATTATAATGTGTAATATATAATAATTGATAAAGGCATGTGTAAATACATATATGAGCTCAAACTTGATAATGTAAATTGACCACAAAATGATATAAACTTGATGTATTATGATCATAGAGGTGGATGCCCCCAATGTCCTAGTGATTTGAATAGAGGGGAAAGCTAATAACTAAATGTTCATAGACAATTTATCTATATATGTGTTTATCCCACTCAAAATATGTGTGAAATAAGTGTATATAGAAAATATTGATATGCAATCTACCAACGTGAAACTAATAACATATATCCCAAGGGGCAAATAAAATATGTAAACATTGAATAATGTTTTAGAGTTTTGAAGTTTTTAAGACTTTTTGGTATTTTTAGAATACTTGAGAGGAATAGTTGAGGAAGACCTCATTATAAAAAGGTTTAGGATAACTTGAGGAATTTTTAATTATTTATTTATAGCAATGCATGACCACCTCTTCAATGTTTATGTGTAATGGTACTCTAGAAGATGTTGGTGGGGAAGGGTGGCCATATCCATCATGGTGTAATCAAATATCCCTATCCCTAATATTAAATTTGATACACATATCTGCATTATCTAGTGTTGTCTTCCAATCAATGAACTAGTGCTCTATAAATTTTAATTTCAAATGTATATCCCAATCCAACATCCATGCGATCATGTGGAACACTTGTTGTCCGCATAATATTGGTAGGTATATATATCCAAGAGATTTTGGCATCAATAGAGAGTATGTTAATTTAGTTGTATTGTGTCTCAACTATTGAAGGAATGTAATTCTACACATTCTATGCTAATTGTTCCTATCAAAATTGAGATCTTGACAATAAACCCCATCAATATATTCAGTAATAGTTAGACCTTAGTGCCTCGGTCACTTTGTACAATGGTTTTCATGTGAATCTTTGGAAATAATTTGTCTTTTTCTCTTCTTGATCATAATTTCCATGTGACACTCACTCTTATATTTATGAATTTAGTTTAACAATAGTTGATAATGACTTGTATGATGACCATTTATCTGATGATAGTTAATATATGGTAACCATCATTTCATAATAATTCTATTGTTCCATCTATGCCTGTTAGAACTTAAAGATATCACGATATGTATAAGAAACATGGAAATTATTGTATATGTAGTATCACGGTTTGCTATGATGTGTATAATCTACTATGGAGTATTATGATAGACCTCCAAATTGTTAATGTGATGTATCTACATTTGAATCTTATATGGTTATCTTAATGTTTGAATCCATGAGGGGTGTGTAGAGTAACAATCATTTACATGTTCATCTACCATTTTTTATTTGCCCTTATCCTAATATGGTCTCATATCCTCTATAGGTGAGTTTAGTTTATATGTACTAGGACCTATAAAATTAAATAATTCATGTGAAATATGTTCGAGTGGATCAAAATTAAGTTTTTTGAATGTATCATATTTCATATCATGGGCTAGAATATCACAAACACCAAAATAATCTAAAACATGACCAGCTTGTTGTTCAATATTAAATAATGAAGGTATCTAAAATATTGGAGGTATTTTCAATTTTTATACCATTGGATCATTTTGTATTGGTTAATTTTAATGATGTGCATCTATGTTCAATTTAGTGTATAGTGCCATATCGACATTTCAAAATAATAGATCCATTTTACTTTACTCACACATTTCATAATTTTTTATAATCTTAATAGTAATACATTGGTAATGTTATAGTGCAGCATTTTACAAAATTTTAAAGGTTCATCATTGGTAAGCGTTGACAATAATGTTCCATCATGTATGCATTTTACACATTGATGAAAATTAGATGGGGCAACCTCCATTGTGTGTATCCAAGGTCTACCCAAAACTAAAGTTTAATGTAATTATTGAGATATTACTTGAAAGTGCTTGGAACCATTTTTATCCCTAATGTTACATCCAACATTATTTGTCCAATCGAGGGGCTATTTGAATTATCAAATCCCTTGATACGTATCAATGCATTTTTATAAAAATTGGTGCTAATACCTACATTGGATAGGAAATTTATGCTAAAAATATTTAATCCCAATCCATTATAAATTATCACCCTTTTGATACCCTTATTATGCATAGTTACTTGTATAAGAAAATATAAATCTTCATCAATAACATACTTAGGTGGTAAATCAATTAAATTAAAGGTGATTATTTTTTCATTGTTTTTGAGATCTTGCATGATATCCATAAAGTTGGCACAATATGACTCAAAACTTAGGTTCCACAAAATTCTTCATATTGGATATCCTTATGTATAGTAGAGTAATTTAAAAGTTAAAGGATGTAAATCTTAGCATGTGTGTTGTTCAATTGGTCAATAACATCATATCCCATCGATTTGATCACAAGCTTTGGCTTCATAGGCACTTGTTGTATATTAATAGGTGGTATATTATATTGAACATCTTTACATTTTTTAGTAGTGAGAACATGGATCATAAAATATAATACACACCATGGATGAGTGATGGGTATGGGATGGTAGTTGTCACTTAAATAAGGTCTATGTAGAAAAAATCATTGAGAGCATATATGTTGGCATCTAAATATTGGATCTTTAATATTAAAACAGGAATTATGAAGAGAGATTAAGTGTTCTTTTTATTTAAAAACCTCTCATTATATCGATGGGACTGATTATTTCTTTGGATTATACCTTAGATAAATGTAGTATATTATCAAACTATCACTACAATTACAATTGTAACACAAAATAAACTACACATTGATCCATATTGATAGAAAATGAAATATAATTTTAAAATTTTAAAATATTATTAAATAATAATTCAAAAATCAAAAACATAGAATTAGGAAACTCTATATCAATATCTAGGTTTTTTCAGATGAAAGGTTGGGTTCATCAAATGTTTAACCCTAAAATATAGACATGAGAATTCTAGGGTTAAAGGAATAAGAGATAGCCTAGGGCACAAGTATGGTAGATCATATCTAAAGTAGGCCAATTAATTGTAAAATATACATAGAACATATACTCAAGTTATTATGATGAGATGGTAAAGATAAAAAGTACAACTATGTTAAATATTACCATTATAATGAAAAAAAGATAGATAGTTCTGATGCTAATACAATTTAGATATGGAACAGGTAGAAAGTAAACTCGATCTTAATTTTGAATCAGTTATCTGATTCCTTAAATTATACATCTATAATTTTAGATATTTATGTAAATCTAGGAAGGTTTCATTTATGCTACTATCTGAATTGGATATAAGTTTCTAGCATAGAATACCTACTAAAATTAGATGTGAACACATGGATGACTCTAGGTTATTTATCACTTTCATTATGGTGCATTCATATATGTGTCATGGATTGTCACTATTGGTCAAATTGAAAAAACCTATTACTTCATCTTCATAGTGGCTAGGAAAATTGGTTAGTTAGCACACGGTTTCAAGATGCCCCAAATAAGCCTCTGTTAATAAGTACTACCTATAATCCAATAATATTAAAATATTTTTAGACTCATGTATTTCTCCCCTATGTGATGGATTATGTGTTAATAATGCATTGTTTGATAAGCATGTACAACATTGACATAGCTTGTAACTTGAAAAATGTGGCTCATGGAATTCTTCTTCAATAATTCAGACCTATAGATGTGTTTTCCTTGTGATTAATATAGAAATATGAAAAAAGAGGAAAGCTTTGCTCACTTTAGTGCTTGATAGAATGTTTTTGGTAAGTTACCTTGTGAGTTACTAGGTCTTATCTAGGTAAGGAATGAATGAGGCTTAATATTATATTTATACCAATCATTTTAGAGAATATCTCACATTAAAACATATAGGAATACAATAAGAATACATTTTATTTCTAAATTGGATGACTTTAGGAAACTTGACATATACGTTGGAAGAAGACACTTGCTTTTATAAAACTTCTCATATTAACATCAATTTGGCATGTTTTCTCATAGAGTACTTTTAGACTTATTTCACTCATTTTCATAGTTTGACAGTGTGCAAATAAATCAAAAATTTTGTATTGCTCTGTTAATTTAAATCATATGCCACAATGACTTCTTATCCATGCCATGTATGTGAATCATCCACTCTTTGTTTCATTATTGAAGAAGGGAGAGGAAGAGCTTATTTTTGCATTATGAAATGGACCCATCCTTATTCCCTAAAATCCTCTCATACTTGGAAATGGTATCATATCCCTCCCTAAGAACCATGTTCAACGTACAACATGTGATATTTAGAAAATGCTCATCTATAGTTCTTCATCAACTTCTTGTGTATTTTTAGTTGCCACTAAATGTTAAAAAATGATCTATTCTAATTTTAACCACTTTGATACTACTCATGCAACTACTATTATCACTTATTGATATCAAAATCAAATAAAGATAGAGGAGGCCGGGATTGAAAGTTTATTGTGTGAATACAAGATATACGTATTTTTAACTTATCAATACAACATTTTTTTATGATTTAATTCCACATTATTCTCCCTGTTTGTTATTCATATTACATTTAGTGATTATCAATGCTTTATATTCAAACGACTTTAAGGAAAAATTACTATAAATGAAAAAAAAAATGAATTAAAAACAAATTTTGAGTAGTTTCAATCACTTTAATCTAATTTTATCAATAAAGTATTATATTTTTATAACTTTTTCCATATGTAACAGTTAACTTAACTCTTTAAATATAATATTTAGTAGTTAACTTACCTCTTTAACTAATCCATTTAATAGCCAACTTAGCTCTTGAATGCTATGTTGTGAAATTTAAAACTCCAAAAATGAATGTATATTAAGTTAGATAATATGTACACTATTCTTTTATCATACTATGATTTGATTTAAAATAAAAATAAAAATAAAAATAATTACATATTTTTATTGTTAAAGTTCTATTTTTATTTTTTTTTCTAATTTTTTACTATTACTTAATAAGGGAATAGGGGCCTTTATCGTATGATTACTATAAAATATGAAAGAGACCAGTCGCAAATATGCCATACAATCTCTAACAATAGAAATGAGATAAACAAGAAAATACCAAAAGAAAGGAAGAATGAAGGCGGCAATATGCCACCAGACAACGAAGATAAAGTTAAACCAAATCCGATCAAATAAGATTAAGATGATTATAAAAGAAAACTTTAAGCATACGTGCACTCCAAAACTGAAAGATAGAATCACCCTTCGGAAGGAATTTCTATGGCTATCACATTGGATCTCCAATTCTCATTAGTTTTCTACTATTTGGAAAAATACAAAGGTCAGCAAGAGTCATACTCGATAAAATAGAGCACGGTGAAGACAACCATTCCGAAAAATGTTTGTTTAGAATGAGCCATTTGCACTTCCAGATGTTGAACGATGATGAAATCTTGTCGTTTATTTCTAAGAACCATTTCTCAACTGTTGAATGATCAAGTAGATGGGTAGCATGCTTATCCTTTTCAACCACCAGATTTGGAGAAACATTTCTCAACTGTTAAATGATCTTTCCGCAAAGACCAATACCTATTAAGCGTATCAAATGTCGCAGGTGTATGGTCAACTACTCGAATGTTACGTACAAGCTGATGGTCAAGAGTATGAAATAAAAATAAAACTACTCCATCCAAGGATAAGAGTTAGGATTTAGTGATTTGTTTTTCCCTATTATAGAATCAATATAGGACAAATAAATTTGTGGCAGGGTCCAGGTTCAAATTGTCTAAAGTCCCTCTGACAGTAAATCTAAACAAGTCTAAAATTCACTTTTTCTTCTTCTCAACTAGCTGGCTTTCTCCAATCAAAAATTTATTATAATTGAAAACATACAATGAGGAAGGATTTGAAACGTTCAGAATCATGTTGTCACTTACAAGTACAATGAAAGACGATGAAGAGTTATCCTGGATTATACAAGGTTCACCTTATTTTGTGTGAGAACATTCACGTCTACAATCTGAAAATTGTGTAATTCTCTTAATACTGCATCCTTTGGAACGTCTAAAAATGAAAGGAACTCACAAAAGAAAGCATAACATAATAATTACAGAAGACATCAGGGAATGGTAAAATCGGAGAGGAAAAGATAATGAGGACTCATCAAACAAAAATCCATTCCATCATGCCAATTCACATTATGCACACAATGAAATGGAATGCGAGTAAGGCATATGAAAGCTATCCAAAAATTTAAATGGACATCATAAATGATGCTTGCAATCAAAATTATCATGAGGGTGATTGAAATATTTGTAATAGGACCAAAAAATCATCCAACAAACGAATTCCTTCGAAAAAGCAATCCACATGAGGAATAAGGTATAAAGTTGCCTAGACATTCATGAAATCTTCAGGGGCATTGATTTCGTGCTAGCCATGGGAGAAAGAAATGGTATTTAAGAAAGGGATAGCTTAACAGATATATTGAATAGCAACATTAACTTGTAATTGTTATGTCCCACTAGATTTCACTGTGTTGATGGCTAGCACAGGGTCACCTTTCCCTATCAAAATTTTGAATTTACTTTTGATTGTTAGTCCCAAACCTTTAAGAGGAGCTTGATCTTTCGTAATGTTGTTTGTAGCACACTTATATTAAAATCATAAAATTAGAGCACATGGTCACCTTTCCCTATCAAAATTTTGAATTTGCTTTGGATTGCTAGTCTCAAACCATTAAAAAGACCTTGATCATTCATAATGTTGTTTGTAGCACACTCATACTAAAATCATAAAATTAAAGAACTTAGCTAATATTATATTTTAAAAGCACACTTAATCCAATCAGATCAGGATTGCCTTTCGAAGTCCCATGAATGTTAAGTTTTAAAAATAATTACATTTGCTGGTTTCCAAACAGCCAACAATCTTTGATTACTACAGGGAGGAAGAATGAAGTTGTCTTTAAGTAAATTCATCTTCAGAAGAATATGTCTATCTTCACTTAAAATTTGTTTTTTAAAGAGTAAACTTTTGTCTTGAACACTTTTTCATACATAAAATTATTATTATTATTTTTTCCCCTCACCAAATACTTTAAATGATGAAATAAAGAACCATAGCCCATAAACACTTGACTTCAACACCCACATCCTCTATCCAATTTATCATCACCTCTTGAATGGAGCCCACTACAACCCAAAACCTACTCATCTTCTGAAAGAACAAATAAAATTCAACGGAGGACATCATTTGGTGTTTAGGGAAAAAATTAAGGAACTTGAAATCTAATCCTCTATAACGTATCCCAAAAAAGATACGTTTCTTCAAGGTAAACCAAAAATTTATTTTTTTAAGAGAAGACCCCATTGGGAATATAATTTAACCACCAAGCATGTTCTGTAAATCCCTATTTCACTATGTAAGTCAATGGTCACCACACCAATTTGAAATATTAATCTCGATAAAACTATCGATGTGAAAATAATCCAGAAATTTATTAAAATAAATTAGAATTTCAGAAGAAAAGGTTACAACCGAAATAATTGGATTTTCCAATTCCTTTGCGGGACTGAAATTCTATATTTCATTCTAAATGGAGTTGACTTAGGAGCCCCAAAGGTTAGAGAATTAGTATTCAAAAATGCTAAACGAAGATGACTGCTAGGAGGACCTAAGCTAGACTAGGCATATTTTAGAAGTTTAGTAAACTACCATTTCTAGTTTCCCAGCAAAGAGAGTCTACGACTAAAGGCCTGCACTTATGAAGAAAATTCAAACATGATACACATACATTCATTATCCTGTTGTTATTGGAAAACGTTAATTATTAACTGCTGGGCATTTATTGTAAAATATTCTGCTTGGACTTTTTCCTTCTGTCAGAGAGGATATACTTTAAATATTCTTTTATTTGCTGTCCAATCTTGCTGTGTGAGCCGTAACTACTTGCCTTGAGCCCCAAGCAAAGAGGAGAGGACTCTAGAAAGAAATAGAAGGACCTGCGTACAGCAGTAAGTAGGAGCTGAGAAGTATCTAGAGAGAGTAGGACAGAATTTATTTGTTTTATGTATGCACAAAAAAAAAGGCAGAAAAAGATAGATGCGAACAGGAGAAAGAAAGAGAGCAAAGAGGAGAAGAAAAGGAGGGCAGAGCATAAAAAGAAGTGCAGGAAATTCTAGTGGAGAATATATATACAGTTTATATAGGCTGTTCATGTGCAGCTGTAGTTGCTAATTAATGAAAATATATCTTCAGTCCTTGTGCAGATTTAGTTTTTTCTAACAGTAGTAACTGTTCTCTCTCTTACTCTGTATTTTTTCCTGGGTTATTTCTTTTCTGCCCTGTTTTGTTTATGCACTTTAATACTCTATTTTTAAAGCATCGTGTCTGTATTTATCTAGCTGCCTTCCCTATCAAATCCTACAAAGTGGTATCAGAGCCAAAAGGAACATTTGTCCTTCCATTTTTCTGAGTTCCTTTGAAATCCTTTAATGGCTTCCACATCTAGGGCATTCTTGTCGAGTTTGCAAACCCTTATTTTCACAGGGAAGAATTATGAGTATTGGTCTCTAACAATGAAAGCTTTGTTTCAGTCTCAAGACGTATGGGAGATAGTTAAAAATGCTTATGTGGAACCAGCAGACCAGGGAGCATATAATGCCCTTACACAAGCAAAGAAAGACACTTTGAAAGAACAAAGGAAGAAGGATGGGAAACTTTATTCTACATTCATCAAGCAATGCATGAGATCATACTCCCAAGAGTAGCAACAACAAAGCAAGCCAAAGAGCCATGGGATATACTACAAATTGCATACCAAGGTATGGACAAGGTAAAGACTGCTAAACTACAACTCCTTAGAAGAGATTTTGAAAACTTATCAATGAGAGACTCAGATTCAATAGAATCTTTCTTTACACGTGTTGCGGGTCTAATTAATCAAATCAAATATAATGGAGAGGTCATAGAGGATAGGAAAATTGTTGAGAAGGTACTTAGAAGTCTCCATTCTAAAGTTGACCCTCTAATTGTGGCTTTAGAGGAAAACAAAGATTTGACTCAATTTTCTATTGATGAGCTTCATGCCTCTCTCATCAATCATGAATATAGACTAAATAGGTCAAATAGTTTTTTTAAATATAGATTTTCATCTCAGTCATCCATAAGTCATGGAAGAGGACAACGTAAATTCAATCCTAGAGGTAGAGGGAGAAGTTCTCCTAGAGGTGGACGTAGCAGTAGTCCTACAAATGTTGGTGGTAGAGGTCAAAATCAGAATTTCAGTCACACAAGTGGCCCAAGGATTGACAAATCACATGTTCAATGTCATTATTGTAAAAAGTTTGTGCAATATGCTAATGAATGCAAGAAAAATTAGTATGACCTACACAAGCAAGGTCAAAATCAGTCAAGTAGCACTCACACAAGCACTATCTTTATTGCATGCACAAGGATTACTGAAGCAATTCCTACAAATTTCCTAGTTGAGTGCAATGTAGTCCAAGAAAGCCCATGTGACATATAGTATTTGGATTCTAGTTGTAGTAATCACATGATAGGTAATGTAGATTTATTTAGTTCAAACTAATGTCATACTTGGTAACAACAATAAAGTCACTATTTTGGGTAAAGGTACAGTCAATATTCTAACCATAAAGGAGGAGCAAAAAGTTATGCAAGATGTTTTTTATGTTGCTGGTCTAAAACATAACTTAATGAGTTTAGGCCAACTGGTTCAAAGAAGCTATAGAGTGTACATGGAAGACAATGAGTGTGTGATTATGGAAAGGTTTCCAAGCAAACAACTAATTGTCAAAGTGCAAATGACTAGCAACTGGTTGTTTCCCTTGAGGATAACACTAGATATGAAAGGAAAAATAGCTCAAGTTGTTCATAAGACAAATAATGTACATTGCAGAGCTGCCTTTTAAGCAAAAAATACAAAATTGAAAGTTGAAATGAATTCTGCAGAGCAAGTCAATTCATGTCTAGAACAAGTGAATGTACATTTAGGAGCAAGCCAATTCAACTCCGAAGAAGAAAAACAGGGTGGTGCAGAAATTCAAACAATATTTCAGTTAGTTTTAAAGGATGAATCTTGGTTGTGGCATTTCAAATATGGGCATTTAAGCTTTGGAGGGCTAAAGACACTATATACGAATAACATGGTAAAAGGTTTGCCACTAATTGAGAAACTAGAAAGAGATTGCAAATGTTTTATCATGGGAAAACAACATAGAGATCCTTTCCCAGTTGGTGAATTAGTAAGAGCAAGAGCACCACTTGATATTTTTCACTTAGATATTTATGGGCAAATGTAAACACCATCTATAGTAGGACGCACTTAGTTCCTTACTTTTATTGATGACTTTACATGAAAAACTTGGGTATACTTCTTAAAACATAAGTCTGATGCATTTGCTTATTTTCAATAGTTCAAGGCACTTGTGGAGAAACAAAGTGGCCACTATATCAAGGTTTTGACGATGGAGAGAGGTGGTGAATATATCTCTAATGATTTTCTAAATTTTTGTAGATTACATGGCATACATAAATAATTTACATCCTGCTATACACCTCAACACAAAACAGTGTGACAGAGAGAAAGAACCAAACCATTATAGAGATGGCATGTAGTATGTTGGCAGCTTCACATTTACCTAATGAATATTGGGCTGAAACAGTGGTGACTATTATTTATATCATGAATAGCTGCCCAACAAAAAGTGTGAAGAACAAAGTCCCTTAAGAGGATTGGAGAAGAAAGAAACATGGTGTTTCTCATTTTGAGGTATTTGGTTATATTGCATATGCACATGTTCTAGATAAGTTGAGGAAAAAGTTAGAATATAAAGGATAAAATTATATATTTGTTGGCTATTCATAGGATATAAAGACATATAAGTTGTATAATACTATCACGAGGAAGGTTATAATTAGTCATGATGTTTAGTTTGTGGAGAATGAAGCATGGGATGCAAGTGTACAAAGGATTGTAAACATAATTCCTACTATTCCTGATGATGGTATGGTGGATGAGGTGTTTCCATTATGAATTACAACTAAAGAAATAAATCTTTCCACTCTCAAGACAACACCACAAGTCATAGCTCAAGCTACACCCCCATTTACAGCAAAGAGATCTTCAAGGTTCCTACCCACACCAAGATTAAAACAAACTCCATAGGTAACCACAAGAACATCTACATCAGCCAACACCACTGGAGCAACTCCAGTTAGCACTCCAAGTAGTTCTACATCTTCAGATCCAACTCTAGCAAGCATGCAACCATGAAAAACAAGGAGTTTGAGTGAGTTATATAATGTTGATACTGTAAATTCATTTTCAATCTTTTATTTATTTTCCAATATAAATGATCCATTAGCATTTGAAGAAGATGTGAGTGATGATAAATGGGCACAAGCCATGGATGAAGAGATTGAGTCCATTGAGAATAACCAAACATGGGAACTGGTTGAGATTCCTTAAGGCAAGGATGTAGTAAGTGTAAAGTGGATTTATAAGACTAAACAAGATGTTGATGGAAAGGTGCAAAAGCATAAAGCAAGGCTAGTTGCAAGGGGATTCACACAACAACCTGAAGTAGATTTCAATGAAATATTTGCTCTTGTTGCATGGTTGGATACAGTTGGGACAGTATTGGTCATTGCTACCCATAGCAAGTGCCCTGTGTACCAAATGGATATGAATTAAATATTTCTAAATGGATATCTAGAGGAGGAAGTCTATGTTGAACAACCACATTATGGATTAAAGCATGGCATACCAGGGCATCTAGATGAGATACCAGGGCATGAAAACAAAGTATATAGGTTGAAGAAGGCACTTTACGGATTAAAGCAAGCTCCTAGAGCTTGGTACAGCCACATTGACTCCTATCTCATTCAAAATGGTTTCCAAAGAAGCATTTGTGAGCCAACCTTGTACATCAAAGTCAACAAGCAAGGTAACATTCTAATTATTTTTTTGTATGTAGATGATCTAATATTTACTGGTGATCTTAGCATAGATGCTTTAAAAATGGTAATGAAGAGTGAATGTGAAATGATTGATTTGGGGCTTATGAGATAATTTTTGGGCATCGAAGTCCATTAGTCCAATGATGGTATATTTACTTCTCAATACAAATATGGTAAAATGCAAGGCATCCCCAATACCAGTCATGATGGGATTGAAGCTAAGCAAGGAGGATGACAGACCATGTGTAGATCCTACAATGTTCAAGAGGCTGGTTGGAAGCCTTATGTATTTGACAGCCATAAGGCCTTATATCATGTATGGTGTAATTTTAATTTTAAGGTTTATGTAGTCTCCAAAAGACTCTCATTGGCAAGCTAGTAAGAGAATACTGAGGTATGTGAGTAGTATAAAGGGCTTTGGAATATTGTATTCCAGTTTTGGTGATATCATTTTTTTTGGATACATGGATAGTGATTGAGGTGGTATTATAGATGATCATAAAAGCACTTATGGGTACTCTTTTCACTTTGGTATAGGTCTTTTGTCATGGGCTTCAAAGGAACAACCCATTGTGACTCTTTCTTTAGTTGAAGTTGAATTTATAGCAGCCACTAGTGTAACATGTCAAGTTGTTTGGATGAGAAGAATGTTGAAAGATTTAATACAAGAATAAAATGAAGCGACTACAATATTTTTTGATAGAAATTTAATGATTGCATTGTCTAAAAATCATGTTTATCATAAGAGAACTAAGTATATCTATATTAGGTACCATTTTATCAGAGATCTTGTCAACAACAAAGAAATTTGCCTAGATTTTTACAAGCTTGAAGATTAGTTTCATGACATATTTACAAATCCATTGGTAAAGGATACATTTTAGTACTTAAAAAGGAGTTTAGGAGTTTTTGATCATGTAAATATAGTTCCTCTAAAGATGTGCTCTGAAGATGGATGCTCCAAAGATGTAACTACTCCTTGTCCAATCTTATTTTGTGAGCCATAACTACTCCTTGCCTTGAGCCCTAAGTAAAGAGGAGAGGATTTTAGAAATAAATAAAAGGACCTATGTATAGTAGTAGGTAGGATATGAGAAGTATCTAGAGAGAGTAGGAAATAATTTATTTTTCTTTATGTGTGCACAAAAAAAAGGCAGAAAAAGATGTGAATAGGCAAAAGAAATAGAGCAGAGAGGAGAAGAAAAGGAGGGCAGAGTATAAAAAGAAGTGTAGGAAAATCTAGTAGAGTATATATAGTTTATATATGTTATTCATGTATAGCTATAGCTGCTAATTAATGAAAATATATCTTTAGTCCTTCTGCAGATTTGGTTTTTTCTAACAGTAGTAGTTATTCTCTCTCTTACTCTATATTTTTTCTTGGGTTATTTTTTTTGCCTTGTTTTGTTTTTACACTTTAATACTATGTTTTTAAAGCATTGTGTCTATATTTATCTATCTACCTTCTCTATAAAATCCTATAGTTGTAAAGATATGTCTAAAGTCCTCAGCGTTATCAAGATACTTTCTACACAAAATAATACTCTAAATGTTGTCCCCAAAGCTTTGTTCATCGAAATAAATTTTCTTATCCCATCATCCCCTTTAAGTTTTTGTAAAACACACATTAAAATATTTCATTAATATTATTTTAATTTCCTTCTTATCACCATTAAATATAATTTTTTCCATAATATTCATTAGTCTGGGATTCACACTTTCTAGAGCTTCTGAGCTAGACATCATATCATCTACTATAGCCTCAATAACAAATTGAACGACTTGGTTGTTTTACTACTAGAGATAACCATTTATTTGTACATGATGCCAATATATTTTGAAAGTTGGTAACCATGTTCTCCACTAATTCCTTTTTGGGACCGAAAAATGAAAACAATAACTCCAAATTAATTATTATGGAGATAATTAGTGCAAAACATTAAGATATATTTAATCTTATTTTATCTAGGAATAAATGTGTTAAGAATAAATACTCAATTTAAGAAGGTTGACCACCTTACCTAAAGCATGCTAGTAAAATACTATGATCTTATTTAACACATTTTTTAATGAAACAAATTTAATTTCCATGAGTAATATCATCCACAAAATACCATCATGTAACGCCTTGTCTAGTTTTATCTTGGATTAGAAACATGGTTAAGTATTAGTCAAAGTTGGATCCATTTATATGATATCCATTTATATTTATATTATTGTATTGGACTATAGAGGAATAAATATTTATTATTATTATAATTAATAAGTTTTTGATTAATTTGATTTTATTTTTATTTCTTCTAACCATAGATGAATCATGATGAGTATGGTGCATGCAAAGAAAACAAGTGTTTCCAAATGAATTTATAGTTTATTTATATGTCAATGATGAGATAATTTGATGAGGTTTTGCATTTAATCCATTAAAATTTTTATCTGAGTCAACATGGCATAAATTGTATCTTCAACAAAAAAACATCTGCAATAAACATAGATTGTGAAAACATATAGGTAATGAGTTGCACTTTAGGTGAAATTGAACATATAAAAAGGAAAAAAAATAGAAAAAAAAATCTAAAAGGCTTCGCATTCATCATGTGAAATTGTATTTATATCATTTAAAATAATCACTATATGTGAAATAGAAATAGCCTAGTGGAATCCATGATGAACAAGAGAAGCAAGAAATAATTACATGAATGCAACAATAGACTTAAGTCATGTAGAAAATAAATAACATAGCATACACCATGTACACTATGTAAAGAGGGCACAAAAATTAAGTGGATGTAATATCCCCTCCAAAACAGGAAATATAGCAACACAAAAAACTTTGAACAAGATATAACTTCGGTTGAATAAATTCAGAATGATCACAATAATATAGTCTCTGAATAGCAAATTACAAATCTTATCACTTGTCCTTTTAAAATATTACAATTGTAGTGCTTTCTCATGCATATAAATATGAAATACAGTCTTAAAAACCCTGGCTTATCAAAACTGGAAGTGAAAATTGAATCCTGGAAGGTCTCGGCCCTTCTGTGTCGACACACAGTCGCCGTCATCGGTCAATATCTCACCGACATCGGTCTCTTTCGGTCGGCTTTCTGCCGACGTCGGTCTTCAGTCGACTGATGTCAGTCACTGAAAACCCTCTGTCTGCCGAGGTCGGTTCCTGCACTGATCTATACGAACCTGTACGAACTCTGTACGGCCGCCACTTAAGCACAACTTCCCTGTTTTCAACCCCTGATCTGGAAATATAATTTTCTAGCACAGAAGATCTCTAGCTGTATAATTTATTGAATCAAAACAAGAATAAAGAAATACCTGGAATATCTGTAATAACTTCTGTGTGAAGTTATCTCTCAAACCTAAAATTCTGTGATAACTTCTGGATGAAGCTATCTCTCACTTTGGCAATATATCAGCTGATATTCCACAGCCTCTTAATTGCACAGACTGAAGAGGGAACATTCTCCAATGTAGATGGAATCCTTGAACCCTAGGCTCAGTCTTCACAGAAGAAATTCTCAAAATCAATATCAATAATCAATAGCATAATCAACAGTGGCCTCCATGAGAAACCCTTATACCCTCAAAAAGATATGCTTGCCCTAATTAGGGTTTCTTAAATTAGAATTAGGTTTTCTAATTAAAAATAGGCTAAATAATTAATATTTGATTAAATCAATCAAATATTAATATCTCCCTCAATACATGTCAGATCGACGAACCAATCGAAGCTAGTGAATCAGGGAGTGATTCCGCACATAACCATACCATAATAAAGGCGCTCCGCTGCATATCAAATATCCCTAAAAAGTAGGAGCCCTGGCCAAATATGTCTGAAATAACCTGAATGAAAATCAAATGTAGAAATCCTGTGAATCAAAGTCAAGCCAAGCTCCATTATGACCCTCTATCCATCCTATTAGCCTACAAAGGTCGCATAATAGGCTAACCATGAACTCAGAACATGTCACTTAAAAAGGGGACATGAAAATCCGCCCCTCCTAAAATTGCTTGCCCTCAAGCAATCACTGAATGACAAATCAATCAATCCACCTGGATCCCAAATATAGTTTTGATCTCCACCACTGTCAATTAACACGACCCCCATGCCATGTCCATCCCAACTCTCATGTAATGGTGTCACATCATCTCTAGTACTAAGATAAGCACTCCAACATCCAATCCATAAATGAAAATTAGCAAGCAAACTCCTTACCTGAATAATATCTGAAACTGGATAGTGAAGACTGGAAATAGTCATATCATCATCAACCTGTGACCCGACTGTAACAGAAAGTTGAGTCCTCACCACATGTGACAACTCCTAAACTGAAGTCACCTCAAGACCAAGGTCATCCTCATACCTCTCCTGTGTTGGTGCCAATGTGCACTCATCATCGCTCTCTATCATGTCATGTGGTATAGGTACCTCCATCCGATGAAAAAACATATATCTGAAGCTGCTGCCCCATATTGCCTTAAGAATGTGTGTCTTCCCATCAACATCAAAGAGAACCTCCATGTCCTTGAGACGAAGAGTAACTTCTTCAAATGAATGAAGCCACTTCATACCCAAGACTAAGTCAATATCCCCCATGTTTACCACATAATAATCAGCCTTGAACTCATAATTGTTCAAGCGCAATGGGAGGTCTCTAATCATACGCTCACACTTAAGAGTGTGACCATCGGCTACCTTAACACTGATGCCCTCAAAGTCTACGGTAGTGAGCCCACACTTCTCCACAAATCTAGCATCTATGAAATTATGTGTGGCTCCTGTATCAAGAAGGGTGATAACCTTCTGCCCTGCCAAAACTCCACGGAGTCTGAATGACTCATCTGACTGAATACTGGATATGCGTGCCTCCTGAATGTGAAGCTCTAACTCTGCTTCTGCATTAGGCCCTGAAGCCTTTGCCTCTACCCCCTCAGAACTATTCTGCTGCTTGAAATCCTCAGAATCTGAATCCTCATAGTACACCCACATCATACGATTCGCATTGCCCTTAGGCCTCAAAGGACAATCGTGATGGATATCATATGGTCCTTTGTAGTAGAAGCAAAGCTTCTTTCTGCATAAATCATTAAGCATCTCATGATCCAAAGGTGGTGCTGCCGGATTGGCTTTTGAATCATTTTTAACCCCGGATTTATCTATGTTAAAATCCGGTCTCTCTATATCCCCGTGGGAGTGCTTATGGTCTCTAGACGAAGAAGCACCTCTGGAGTTAAATTTATTGGATGGGGCTGCCATCTCCATACTCCGTGCCTTCTTCATAGCTACCTGTAAAGGAGGATCAAAGGCTTTGATCCAACCTCTCAATGGCTCTGACAATCCCTCTATGAAGAGAACTACCAATCTACACTCTGAAATATTGGGCACCATGACTGCCAATCTCTGAAACTCACCAATGAAGGACTCCAAGTTACCTGTTTGTCTCAACTATGCCAGATCTCGAAAGTAAACCTCAGGATCTTTCCTATCAAACCGCTCAACCAATCTATCCACAAAGTCCTGGTACTCTGTTGCCTGATTATGCTGAAGTGTTACCATACCATGGTACCACCAATCATGTGCTACTCCATCCAAGTGCAAAGTGGCGTATTTGATGGCATCTATCTCTGACATTGGTCTCAATGCCAAAAAGGTGTCAAGCTTATGAACCCAAGCTTGAGCTGTCATCTTACCGCTGCCGTCAAAAGTAGTCAAAGAAAGCTTACCAGTAGCCTTCTGCAGCTCACTGAATTGAACTCTAGGCTTCCTGTTCTGTCTAACCAATCTATAGTGCTCTCTCCTAAGATTGACAAAATGATCAAAGGTCATCCTCTCTTGGACATGAAGAGGTAATAAGTCCCACTCATCATTTGCAGCCATGTAAACATTTGCAAATGGGTTATTCACTGCTTCCTCTGCTGGTGCCTCTGGTTCTTCTTGAACAAAAGTAGGACGTGTAGGTCTATCAGCTATTCTAGAGTGAGTCTGTTGTGGCCTTTGATTAACCGTAGCACTCCTGTCATCTCTTTGGTCCCCGTTCTGTCCATCAGGTGTGTTCATTCTCTCTATCATAGTCATAAGTGCCTGTAGTATCTGAGCCATCTGCTATTGGCTTGTCATCATAGCACGCTAAAATTCTCTGGTGCCCTGATCAGCATCATACCTGTGGCCCCGGGGTGGGCTGCCCTCACGTCTGTCACTCATGATGGTCGGTGGCTGATCTAACACCTGAGTACCTTCAAGCAAGGCTCGGCTGCATCTGTTATACTTGTGTGGTCCCAACTCTTGTGGCTGCATAAGATCTATACACCCTCAGGCTGGCAGGAGTAAGCTCCGATACCACTGTAATATCCCCTCCAAAATAGGAAATATAGCAACATAAAAAACTTTGAACAAGATATAACTTCGGTTGAATAAATTCAGAATGATCACAATAATATAGCCTCTGAATAGCAAATTACAAATCTTATCACTTGTCCTTTTAAACTATTATAATTGCAGTACTTTCTCATGCATATAAATATAAAATACAGTCTTAAAAACCCTGCCTTATCAAAACTGGAAGTGAAAATTGAATCCTGGAAGGTCTCGGCCCTTCTGTGTCGACACACAGTCGCCGTCATCGGTCGATATCTCACCGACGTCGGTCTCTTTCGGTCAGCTTTCTGCCGACGTCGGTCTTCAGTCGACTGATGTCGATCACTGAAAACCCTCTGTCTGCCAAGGTCGGTTCCTGCACTGATCTGTACGAACATGTACGGACTCTGTACGGCTGCCACTTAAGCACAACTTCCCTGTTTTCAACCCCTGATCTGGAAATATACTTTTCTAGCACAAAAGATCTCTAGCTGTATAATTTATTGAATCAAAACAAGAATAAAGAAATACCTGGAATATCTGTAATAACTTCTGTGTGAAGTTATCTCTCAAACTTGAAATTCTATGATAACTTCTGGATGAAGCTATCTCTCACTTTGGCAATATATCAGCTGATATTCCACAGCCTCTTAATTGCACACACTGAAGAGGGAACATTCTCCAATGCAGATGGAATCCTTGAACCCTAGGCTCAGTCTTCACAGAAGAAATTCTCAAAATCAATATCAATAATCAATAGCATAATCAACAATGGCCTCCATGAGAAACCCTTATACCCTCAAAAAGATATGCTTGCCCTAATTAGGGTTTCTTAAATTAGAATTAGGTTTTCTAATTAAAAATAGGCTAAATAATTAATATTTGATTAAATCAATCAAATATTAATATCTCCCTCAATACATGTTGGATCGACGAACCAATCGAAGCTAGTGAATCAAGGAGTGATTCTACACATAACCATACCATAATAAAGGTGCTCCGCTGCATATCAAATATCCCTAAAAAGTAGGAGCCCTGGCCAAATATGTCTGAAATAACTTGAATGAAAATCAAATGTAGAAATCCTGTGAATCAAAGTCAAGCCAAGCTCCATTATGACCCTCTATCCATCCTATTAGCCTACGAAGGTCGCATAATAGGCTAACCATGAACTCAGAACATGTCACTTAAAAAGGGGACATGACAATGGACTATGAAAAGAATAAGATATTCTCAATAATAAAAGTAAATATGACAAGAGGGAAAGTGACCACAAGAAGGTCAAAGAATAGAAAACTTGAAGATGAATAATGGAGACTACAAAAAGAAATGAAAATTGACCTTATAGCCATAGGTATAAAATCAATATGAACAAAGGAAGATGTAACTACAAGTAATCATAAATTCAAGGGCATTATATGACACCATTTGTAAATTTTAATGTGATTATCTCAAAGTATTTTAAGAAGTAAATGATCACAAGGACTCTCTGATAAAAGGAAAATAAAATGATATATAAGGAAATATGTTGAAAGAATTAGAAAATTGTTTTGAAAGGCAAAGAGGAGGGACATAGTGTTGAGGAAGAGGTAGAAAAAAACATGATTTAGGAGAGATATATTTTGATCAAGTTGGTAAATCGAGGGAAAAGTCTCCATTGTGAAATCTACAGGTTGACCTATGGTATCATAATTTATAGATTTTCAACTAAATCAATCCACCTTAGTTTTAAACTTGGTATCATAATTTATAGATTTTCAGCCAAATCAATCCACTTTAGTTTTATTCACACATAGTTCTATGGAAAAAGGATATCTTGGATAGATTATTTAGCTATAATAAAGCTTTGGAAACATTATTGAATGCATTTTTCCTAACCAAATTGAGTTCCTTTAGTGGAAAATGTTAGAATCATAGATGGTAAAAAATCAAGATGGATTCTTCACTTTTATCTTATGGCTAACGTACACACATAATGTGTTATAATAGGTGGATCATGGTGTCAAATCATCTCATATCTGGTGTCATTTTATAAACATGATGAAGCTGGCTAGTCAAATAGACAAACTCTAGAAGATAGTGAATGAATTCTAAAAGACGTTTCTATTTTACTTGTTTAAATTTACGCTCAAGGGAAAAACAATTAATGGTTAAATAATCTTCATATAAACTTATGTGGTGGTTTTGATATTGTAAAAGGGTTGACTTATATTATTAATCTTGATATGTTCAATTTGTATCATGTGTATCATGAGACATCTCAAGGCTATGAAATTGATTAATTTGTATTGAATTGATCATGTCGAATTTCTAATGAATATTAATAATCTATTTTTATAGATTAGATGAAAATTATCTTGGGTTATAATAGGTCCATCTATTATAAATACTTGAAAAGAAGACCCTCTTTCCTTGTGAAATAAATAATTCTAACTTAATCTAATTTTAAATTAGAAATGACCTTTTTTATGATATTGTTAATACTATGTCGATGTGTTAGTTGGTGTGCCGAATGATTAATTCCACTATGTCATGGATGTGCATTAAGAATGGGTGTGCTATTGTTGATCTTCCTTTGGTGAGAACTTTTTATGTATTTGTTAAAATTTATAATTATGTGAAAATTCTGACCTATATGAAAGTTGTATTTTACTTTTGTTTTCAATATCAACACATAAAAAAATATTATATATGGATGTTATTTTATTTTGTTATCATTAATATTTGATGCATATAGATATGAGCATACTTAGTTTAATTTAAAAACATCAACAACAATTTTTTTTTAAGGGGGAAAGTATGTAATGCCCTGCTTAGCCCCACCTTGGATAAAAACATGGTTAAATATTAATGAGGAATGGAGACATTGAAATGATAACTATTTATGATTAAGTTATTATATTAGTGGAAGAATATATATTTAGTATTGTTATAATGAATAAACATTTGATTTATGTGCGTTCATTTCTATCTTTTCCAACCACAAAGATATTGTGATGCACTTAATGCATATGAAGTAAACATGGGTTTCCATATGAGTTGATATTTTACTCATATAGAATTGATGAGATGAGTTTATGATGGTTTTCATTTATTCCATCAAATTTTTATTTTAGTCAACATGGAACAATATTAAATTTCAACAAATTAAATCTGTACTAAGCATTCATCTCGACAACATATTGTCAATGAGGTTCACCCTAGGTGCCACTAAATATATGACATGTTGCCTACATGGATACTCATAATTGTATGCCTATGTGTCATAAATATAACATAACATTTAGGTTTATGAGGACCATTACCATGTGTACATGGAGATGAAATAAAATAAAAATAGAAACCAAAAGGATTTGTGGTCATGAAGTGAAATGTAATTATATAGTGTATAAGGAGTTATTCAAAACGTTACAAGCCAAAGACTAAAAACAATAGATATAAGTCATTTCAGAGGTTGGTAAAAGACTCACAAAGACTCCACTAATAGTGTAATCTTTTCTCCACCACTATCAACAAGTGTTCAAAGATCAGGAGACTTTGGCTGAGCATGAATCCACCCTTCAACAATGCCTTTTAGTGGTGCCTTGCAAACTCACTCCCACCTAGTGGATGGTTTTAGAAAGGCCCCTCTCTATTTATGTTTTGCATGAAGTAGTGTCTCGCATGGATAACTACAAATCCCCTAACATTGATGGCTTCCCCTATGAATTTTATAAAATGCTCTCAAACCTTGTGGGCAGTGACTTGCATAAGGTTTATCAAGAATCATTTCGCAAGTATTCTCTAGGTAGAAATATAAATAAGTGAAATATAAAATTCATACCTAAGCCAAGAGATCTTTATTTGATCTACAACTTATAGCCCATCACCCTCCTAAATGTTTCCTACAAGATCATTTCTGAGGCTCTGGCAATCAGTGTATGTAATATACTACCTCTCATTATTCATCCAAAATAAATGGGCTTCATCAGAAGCATTTTGATATTAGATAACATCATTACCATCTAGGAAGCCATGGACTAGGCCCAATAGTCTAACAAATAGGATCCATTCATCAAAATTGATTTTGAAAAATCCTATGGTCACATCAAATGGCTATTTATTGTAGCCATGCTTTGAGCCCATATTCATCCAAACCATTCAGATGCTTTTCTCAGATTCTTCAACTATCCTCTCCATTAATGGAGTCACCTTTGATAAATTTAACTTATTTCATTCTATTCATCAAGGGTTCCCTTGGCTCCCACCATATATGTGCTTTCAGTTGAGGGTTTTGGATATCTTCTTAGCAATGCACAAGATATAGGCCTTGTTAAGGGAATTTATCTCCCTCTTGATGCTAAAAACCCACACAAAGATTTGAAACTACTCAATGGTCACTTTATGGATGACTCCTTCCTTACTCTCATTAAGGATGAAACCAATGTGGACAATGCCTTTTGGTGTCTCGACACCTTCTTCCTAGCCTTTGGCTCTAGCATCCAATGACAGAAAACTCATTGCTACAGATAATATTACCTCTTTCCACTAGAGCAGGCTAATAAATTCTTTAAATCTTTAAATTTCTTGGAATCTGATTTCTTTTTATGCCTCACCACCTTTGTTGTGGAAATATGTTGTTGGTAGAGTTGTTAATAATATATAATTTTAGGTGACCAAGTCTCTTTCTTTAGTAGGAAAATCTGAAATTTGCTCAAAAATTCTTGCATCCACCCATGTGTACTACTCATCATGTTGGGTGCCTTCAAAAACATCTTACCAAAAGTTGGAGAAGTTGCTCAAAGGTTTATTTTAGGCCAATTCCCCAAAGGTTAAAAGATTCCATAAGGTGGCCTAAGAATATTGTTGCTTCACACGTGATGTTAGAGGGATGGGTCTCATTAATATAGCTCTACAAGGAACTACCTTATATGCCAAATAGATTGTGTAGGCCATTGAGGGACAAGAAGCTTGGAAGGTATTTTCAAACACTATAGTCATATAAAATGTTAAATTTGGTAGTTTGAGTGTGGCTTGTGACACACAATCCATAGGTCCCTCTTGTGTGCTATCATAACTATTTTAGGAACCATTTTGTTGATTTATAATCATCTTTAAGCTTTCAAGGCCTCATTCTAGAATCCCTTTTTCCATTCTTATTCCATCCCCACAAGTCCTAAACCTATAGGATAGGACCATTGGGGGTGGATTATAGTACTGGACCCTAGCGTGTCCCCATTCTAGCAATCCTATCTAATCATATTTTGAGCCTAGGTGAACATTTTTCTCAATTCCTCTTCCTCATTATGTCAACCTAGAACAATTGAATTTAACCCATGACCAATAGATATCTATAAAATCTAATTTAAATTTTATTTAGAAGGGTTTTCAAATATTATAAAATCAAGCAAGAATACAAGCAAGACCATTGAGGCAAACTTTCTTATTCTCTACATACAGCCATCCAATATAGCTAAAAGCGCATCCAAATCCTCACACCAATCCCTAGCCACCTCAATCACACTCAATTTAGCATTTTTGCATCTTCATAACACTATTGCACAAAGTACATCAAGTGGGAAAACTACATATGGCTTGATCCCTCTTTAGAGTATTGGTATGTAGGCATTATGCCTACACAAGGGGTGTGGATACATGTTCAATGCATCTTACACACATTAACTACCCATTTTTTTTCCAATATTGATCAAAGCATAATGAACTCTAGTGTTTGAAGACTAAATCAACTCTACAAGGAGTTTCATAGACCTTCAGTAGTCAAAATTTCACAAGCAAGCTTAGATAGGGACAAGGAATAAAACCCAAAAAAATCAAGTCTTTAGGACAATAGTGGCAAAAGAGAAATATAGCGTTAGAACTCAGGGTGTCCTATTTCACCACTCTTGTCCTTTCACAAAGCAAAAGCTAGATCCTGATTTGTGACAATGTCCCAATCCTCCACAACCAGTACTAACTTATGTCTCAGTCATCTTAATCAATTTTAAGCTAAGTTATATTTCTCTTCATTTATTACTATTTTTAGAAAGGTTCAAATTACAATTAAATTATATAAAATAGTAGCTTGATTATTGTAATATTATTTACTGATTTAATTAATTCAGGGCTTTAACCAAATTAGTAATAATACTCCAATATTTCCAAAATAGCTAAATCATTTAGTGAACCCAACTTACTTTGTGTATAAAAAGCCCTAGAAACCGTAGGAGGGTAAATTCTTTGTTGAATTTTTCCAATATTTTTTTGATTTTTTAATTGCATATTTAAATTAGTAATTCATTTTAATTTAAAAAATTCCACAGTAATTTTTAAAAATATCTTTTCTTTAAAATCCTAATTTCATATACTTGGTCTCTTTCAATCAATAAGTTTATGATAATTTTTTGATTTTTTACCTGCATATTTAAATCAAAAATACACTTCAAATTTTAAAATTCCATAGTAATTTTAAAAATATCAATTTTCAAAACCCTATTTACATATACTAGGTACCATTGCTTTTGAGGTATCACCTTACATATAAAATCAGATCTCACATAAAAACAAACAAACATGGATCTCACTTATTTACAATTATTTTTTGCATTTCTTGGAAATAATAAGGAGACCATACTTGGTCCTATCATGTATATGAATGACAAAGATTACCATATGTTAATAAAAAGTTTCATTAGTTGTATTTCATGCTTAAATTTTAATAATATAGGATGATATTAAGAATGCTATTTCTACACATTATACGATCCTTGTCCTTCAAAGCAATGTTTACTTATCTTTAATACAATATTTCATTACTTACCTTTTATCTTTCATATGGCAAAATTTTTGAGTTTATGACACTAAACACATGAAAAATAGTATAGCACATGTCAAATTTTTTTATGCATTCATTCACAACTTCATGCTTTCTATTCCTTGCTTTCTATCTCTCATATGGAAAAAATTTCAAGTTTATAATGCTAAATACATTAGAAATGTCATAAAAAATATCAAATTTATTTATCTATTAATGCACAATTCCATGCTCTCTATCCCAAACTTGTTATCTCTCATGTGGAATGTTCTTTATAAACATATTTTTATACAACTTATAACTTCAATTTCATGTATTTCATTTCACATTCATGATTTATGCCTAGATGCATATAACTCATTGGCTACTTTTGAGTATTTCCCTATCACTACTAGACACAAAAAAAACACTAGTGGTTATATCTATTCCTCATCTCTTCGCACTTGGAACATCTATATCTTATCCCACACCTAATACCAGCTCTATGCCTATAGTAGATCAAGTATTACATGCTATCACCCAAGTTTATGAAGATAGGTAGGTTGATTACACCCATGGCTACAGCTTTATAACTTAGGTTAGCACCTATTTTGATATTTTCCATTCTTGAGCTCTTTCAATGATCATATGTTTACAAAGATGTATTATATGCAATCCTTCCCAATAGTAGAATTCTTATTTCTACTAAAGTAGCTTATGTTGACTCTATCCTCAACATAATACAATGGACTGAAGAGCATATTTCCCTTTAGAAAGAGGATTTACCCCTGAAACACATCATTGAACATCTACCTTTGTATATTCAACTAAAAATTATTGATGTGAGCGTAAAAAGAGTGTTAGTTGATAACAGTTCAAGACTCAACATTTCTTTTCTTAAACATCTTAATATACAACCTCAAGATTTAGACCATTCTAATATGAACATCAGAGGTTTTGACAACATCCCATGGAAAGTCATGGGTCAAATAATGCTCAATTTTACCTTAAGTCCTAAGATACTGGTAACTACTTTCCAAGTCATGCTGAATGATATCAATTATAGTTTATTACTTGGTCAACCTTGGATTCATGATATGCATGCAACCCGTTCTGCACTCTATGCTTGTTTCAAATTTAGTGATAAAGGATACATATAAACATTCCCAATAGATAGTGAACCTTTTAAATACTTCTAGGTTATCAAATCTCTACAGAACTATATTTTGCACTTTAATGTTGGAAATAGACCTACATAGTCCACTACTCACAGTGCACCCTCAGACCATGCAACACATTAGACAACTCCAAATTGAGTAATAACACCAACACCAAATCACTAGTTTACTTCCCCTTTTGCACTCTAATCTCTTAATAAGATGGGATATCATGCCAAAGGCCTTGGAATACATGAAAAAAATATTGATCAATCCTATCGAGGCATCCACACAACATGAAAGGCAAGGGTTGGGATATCATCTTACTCTTCTTCATGATACACCTTCTCCCACCACTTCAAATCACATGAAATTTTGTCCACTCATTGCACATATTGACCATTCAATTAATCATACCTATAAATTTTCAATAGTCTATCTCGATCTTATTGATGATAAAGATTCACCAGATATGTTCACGTTAGATGAATTCTCAAATGATGAGTCCCTCCTATAATTTCTTGGAGCATATGAGGACCTCCCATCTTGCTATCATAAAAATATATTTTCTCATCACACAAATTCCCACGTATACTTCAGAGGAAATATGGGTTCTCCCCAAGACATCCTAGTTGATTCAGATGATACTATTCCTAAAACTCCATACACATTAGATTGTTCTACATTGCTTAACAAGGAAAAAAGTTAATTTCAATTTTGGAATTGATCAGGATCCTCGTATTGTCTTATTATTCACTACCATATGAAAGGAAGAGGATATAGATATTCATCAAACTTTAATATATTTTCCAAAACTCTTTGCTTGGTCCTACTCGAATATGCTAAGAATTGATACATCTATCACATTCCATAAAATTCCCTTATACCTAGATGTTAAACCAATTAAGAAAAAAAATTGCAAAATGCATCCTAAGGTGGTTCTCTTAGTCAAATATGAGATCCAATGCCTCTTCAATGCTAACTTCATTTGACCAATAGCACCACCTAAATGGATTTCTAATATAATCCCCATGGTAAAACCCAATGGACAAATTTAGTGTTATTCTAATTCTCAAAATTTAAATAAAGCATGCCCAAAAGATGATTTCCCCTTACCTAATATTGACATGATCATAGATTCCATGATCGAATATGAAATGTTATCATTTATGGATGGATTTTCTAGATACAACCAAATTAAAATCACTGAAGAAGATCAATAAAAGACATATTTTACAATACCTTATAGTACATTTTGTTACATTGGCATGATTTTTCGATTAAAAAATGTTGGAGCCACATATCAGTGTACTATGATGCATATTTTTTATGACTTGATCTACCATACTATCGTGGATTATGCTGATGATATATTATCTAAATCCAAATGCAAACATCATGCTATTGATTTACAAAAGATATTTTAATGACTCGGTTAATATAATGTCTAATTAAATCCAAAGAAATGTGTGTTTGGAGTTACATTAGGAAAGTTTTTAGGTTTCATTATTTCTCAACATGGCATAGAGGTTGACCCTTAGAAAGTCAAAGGAACTATTGACATGACACCTCCCACAAACATACAACAAATTCAGTCCCTATAAGGCAAAATCCAAGCAATCCACCATTTTTTAGCTCAACTTGCTGATAAAACTAGTCATTCACTTGATTATTAAAGAAAGATACAAAATTTGTCTGAGACCAAGCTTGTCAAGAAAGCTTCAATACAGTCAAGCAATATATTCTTAATCCACCTATTTTAGTACCACCTATCCTTAATAGGCCTTTCCTACTATATATCTCAACAACAAATCATGCATTAAGAGCACTTTTAACACAACATGATGATCAACATATCAAATGAGAAGTTTATTGCATCAGTCACACACTGGTTGATAATGAAAAAAATTATTCTTCAATAGAAAAACTATGTCTAGCATTAGTTTTTTCCACATAAAAACTTAGACATTACATGGTCAATAATGAAACTTAGGGTATTACAAACTAATACCCCTTAAAGTTTCTAATGGAAAAACCACATCTTTTTGGTTACATAGCAAAATAGGTTATATTATTAATAGAATTTGACTTAAAGATTGTTCTCCATAAATCAATAAATGGCCAAATCATTGCAAACCATTTGGTAGATAAGCCACTCCTAGACACCAATCCTATTAGTGACACATTTAGAGATGATTCAATGCCTATTCTACTCATTCTGATATTTATACCATGTTCTTTGATGGTTCTTGATATGCATCCAGTGTGCGGATAGGCATTGTCTTTGTCAACCATTTTGGTCACACAGTTCCAATTACATATCGATTAAGTTTCTCATATACCAATAACATTATAGAATATGAATCATTTATCTTAGGTCTATTTACCGCCCAATCCCTCCAAATTAGATCTATTCAAGTCTTCAGCAATTCCTAACTTGTGGCCAACAAAGTTAATAATGTATATCAGACAAAAGAAGAACATCTTATCCCATATTGAAACATCATACAATGTTTATCACAATAGTTCAACTAAATTTCTATAGAAAGTATACCAAGAAAAGGCAATTGTCATGTAGATGCAATGGCAAGTACCACATCTTTGATTTATATCAACATCAATGATGATCAAGATATTTTCACAATTAAATGATTACAATCTCCATCAATATCCAATGTGTATTTGGTTACACTATCTATCTTAGTCACTACATGCGGTTACAAACCTATAAAATGAATCTTTGATATCTATAACCTTTTAAGCAAATTTATTACACTAGACACATTTTGAAAAAATGATAAATGCAAGTTACACAAACAATCACTCCATTATTTAATCATTAGTGGAGACCTTTTTAAATGATCCTTCTATGGATAATTACTTAGATGCTTGACTTCAACAGAAGCCAAAATTTCTTTTACATAGATACACAATAGTGAGTGTTGAGGTCACTTCCATGGAAAGGCCATGTCATACAAATTAATTAGGTAAGGGTACTACTGGCCCACCATGGAATATTAATGTTCACAATATGAAAAGCTATGTGATAAATGTCAATGACAGAGTAACCTACAAAATTCACCGTCATAATAATTACAACCTATTATCTCCATAGCCATTTATGTTATGGGGATTTGATCTTATTGGGAATATTAACCTTGAATCCACTGATGGGCATAAGTTCATCATCATAGCTACAGAGCACGTTACTAAGTGGGTGGAATCCATTCCACTTAAATCTACCATAGGGGAGGACATTTGTAGCTTCCTCATGACTCACATTATTTCATGCTTTGGTTTACCCACAGCAATCATTTTTGATAATGGAACATCATTTAAGAACAAAATTGTCATGATATTTTGCACAAAATATAATATTAAACATATATTCTCCAATCGATACTACCCATAAGGAAATGGTCAAGTAGAGGCTACCAATAAAACCATCAACAATATTTTGAGCAAAATAGTGACCAAATTTAGAGAGGATTGGCATAATCAACTAGTTTTTACATTATGGGCCTATAGTATAAGTATTCATACACCCATAAGAGCCACTCCTTATTCACTCATTTATGGCACAAAATTAGTCTTACCATTTGAATTATAAATCCCATTTCTTCATGTCTCTTTTAAAGGTATTCTCACTAATGACTAGTATCGTGAAATGTGTGTACACTAGCTTCATTAGTTAGACCATACATGCATTCAAGTGGTATAACATCTCAAAATCTACCAAAAATGTCTACAATGATCTTACAACAAATTATTTCACACTAGATAATTTGAATTTAATGACCCTTATCTTAAATAAAATATTCATAATGTCAATGCCAAAGAATAAACCAAAGTAAAATTCAAACCAAATTGGCTAGGTCCATACCTTATTACTAAAAAGATTATCCCTAAAGTGTATCATCGACCATCACTTGAAGGAATGAAACTAAAAATTCTAATGAATATTATGCATCTACATAGATTTCATGTATAGTAGTCCATTTCACACATTTTATTATACATAGTATCCTTTTACGTGTTTGTATATAGCTTCTTTTTAATTACTTGTACATAGTTTATTTTGATTGATTATGCATAGCTCATATATCAAAAATCCAAAAACATTAAAATATTTCACAATGCCAAAAGCATTCAAATATATGAAAACACCAAAAAATATTTCAATAGTATGCATCATTCATGCTTTACATTTCTACTACCATGCTAGACTTACATTTTGTTATTTTATGATATTGTTTGTTGATTTATCTACATTACCATGCTTCACTTGATCTTCCTTGAGTGTGTGTAGTGGCATCTAGGTCCTTAACTATTTCACTTTACCCATTGAAAGGGCAATCTACTTCTATTTTTGAGGCACACATCGACATATCTACACACTGGGGGCATCTTCTACATGACTATACCATCTAGGGTATGCCATTTCTATACCACACACTCTAGTTATCATGTTGGTGCATATTATTCACTAGCTTACATATATTATTCGATCAACATTCACTAGTATATAACATTTGTGTATTTCCTAGCATATACGTATTCATATACTCCATGTCTTGCATACTTTCATTTCTTGCTTTGATTAGTTAGATGAAATTGTATTTCTAGTATTTACATGATTTTGTTTCTTACTTTGCATAGCTAGATGTGATTGCATTTTTTGGTTATTTTTTGTCTTCTATATGTGCCTTAGGACATTTTTCAATGTCCTTTCCTTCTATTCTTATGTGTGCCTTAGGACAATTTCCAATGTTCTTTACTTGAACTCTTCTATGTACCTATGGCCCTTGTGTCAACCTTGTTTGTTTTAATTATATGTATATGTGGCATTTGAACATGCCTTGTATGATTGCTTTTTAGTTTGAGTGACATGTGCCCATGTTCCTTGTTTTCTTGGCACCTTGGTCACTCTTGTATGATTATTGCCTCTTACCTTGTGTGCTTGTTACTTGTTTACTTGACACGATTTGCAATGCCATGATCCACATCATGTATTATCTTACTTTTTTGGATGCCATGATGGACATCATGCTCCATCCTTATTTGAAAACCAACCACTAACAACTAACATTTCCAATTCTTTTTCAATGTGTTGCATATGTTATTACATTGTTATATCTATCTAGAAATACCCCTATTGATCTAACAATCACCAATACAAACTATGTTATATCTTGAGATATCTTGTTAATTATCATTGTTATAGCATGCATTTATCAACATAACACACTTGTAGGGATCTTTCTTCTGAGGGTACTCATTGTAGGGTCTTCATTCCTACCCTAAGAATAAAGAGAAACAAACAAAGGTTTTATCACAAAGATCAAAGTTCTTACCAATCAAAAAATATATTTTTAGAATACTCAAAATAGCAATTAGAGGTCAAACTGGGTAAAATAGATCATGAAAATAATGATGATTACAAAATAGTCATCAATTTTGGCAAAAGAAAACAACACCAGAAATGGATAACAACATCAAATATCAAGGTATCCTATTTTTGGTGCTCCTATCCAAATAGCAAAAATAAAACTAGACTTTTTAGAAATAGGCAAAAAATTAGGTTCAACTACAACTTTGTCACATACAGACTAGTTCATATTCAATAGTTTTAGTACAATTTTTCTTAGTGAATCTAGATATAGAGGGCATCATGCATAGCATGATAGCTCTTACTTCCAATTTTAGATAGAGCAGTTTTTATAACTTCTAGATTAAAATCCATGTTTTAGACACTAGTGATTGGGAGCAATGTGTATGGCATATTGGTCTTCTTTTCTTTTCAAGTTTAGTATTTTACCTAGGCATTCTCAATAGTTGCATGCCTTATTCCATATGTAGGTAGTTGGCATAATTTTGGAGTGGATAACATACAAGCCTAGCCTCCACATTTTTAGTGGTTTCCACATAAGCCTATTTCCTAGTTTAGGAGTGGCTTTCATATAAGCCTAATATTCATCTTTTTTGAGCAACCAAGAGTGGCCTGGTTTCTAGCATACATTCAGCTATCCATGTCACATTATCATATTATAGAACATTCATTAAATTTAGGATCCATCTCATATTACATATATTTCATATTGGTATCAGTTCATATCTTCACTTCACGGGGTAATGATGGAGCCAAAGGACTAGCTAGCCTTTGTACTCTTAAGCCACCTACTTAGACGGATTAGACACACAGTCCAAATATTGATTAGCACAAGCATGATCATATAGCTTCACTTAGTGGGTGAAAATGGAGAGATAAAAGGTCAACCTTTACATTCTTGAGCCACTCTCAGAGAACTAAACGCTCAACTCCATTCATGATATTACTCTTGGTACAACACATACTCGGCACATCTAGCATCACAACAAGTTTTTTATTGGTTAGCATAACTGATGAGGTGTATTAATTCATTTTTCTTCCTCTCTCTCTTACCCAACTTTATGTGTTCTTATTTTAGATATAGAGTATCTAGTAAGAATTGATCTACTCTTTGTTATTCTCTTATAGATTTACACTTCATGGCATGCTCTCTCTATACACACTTAGCATCACATAACTTCGTGGGCTTCACCCTTATAGGTAATTTTAGGTACACTTTCTACTTTTCTTTTATCCTAGTATTTTTATTTTCTACATCACTAGAATAAAGGCAGGGAAATATATTTATATAAAATATTAAATTTAGTAGTTTGAGTGTGGCTTGAGACATCTAATCCATAGGTCACTCTTGCATGATCTCATGACCCTTCTAGGTACTTTTTTGTTGATTCCCTATCATCCATAGGCTTGAGATACCTCATTCTAGCTTAGCCATGATCTTTTTTCCATGCTTGTTACACCCCCTAGATCTTGAACCTATAGGATAGGAATACTGGGGGTAGACTATAACATTGGACCCTAGGGTGTTTCCTTTCCATTGCTCTGGTCCAATCGTATTTCAATCCCCAAGTGATCATTTTTATTGATTCTTCTTCCTCATTATGTCAGCCTAGCATGATTGCATTTAACCCATGACCAATAGATCTCCATAAAAGCCCATTCAAAGTTCATTTAGAAGGGTTCACAAATATTATAAAAGCAAGTAAAAATACAAGCAAGGCCATTGTGTTAAACTTCCATATTCTCTAAATATAGCCATCTAATACAACTATAAGTAGATCCAAATTCTCACACCAGTCTCTAGCCACCTCAAGCACTCCTAGTTTAGCATTTTTACATCTTCATAACACTATTGAAAAAAACACGTCAAGTGGGAGAGCTACATATGGTTTGATCCCTCTTCAGAGTATTGGTATGTAGAAAGCATTCTTAAACAAGGGGTGTGGATACACATTCAGTGCATCTTACATATATTAACTCCCCTTTTTTCTAGAGATTGATCAAAGAACAATAAAGTCTAAAGTTTGAAGACTAAATTAGCTCAGTAGTTAAAATTTCACAAGCAAGCTCACACAAGGATAAGGAATGAAACCCAAAAAACTTAGGTCTCTAGGACAATAGTGGGAGAAAAAGACTATAGTGTTGGACCCTAGGGTGTCCTATTTTGGTGCTCCTATCCTTTCACAAAATGAAAGCTAGATCTTGATTTACAACAATGTCCTAGTCTTGCATAGCAAATTCCAAACCCTATATCAAGTGTTTCAAATGATTTTTAGTTACGTCTTATTTTATTTATATTTATTGCTATTTATAGAAAGGTCTAAAATATAGTTAAATTATATAAATAAATATCTAAATTATTGCAATATTATTTACTGATCTAGTTAACTCAGACCTCTAACTAAATTAAGAATAAAACTCTAATATTCCTAAAATTATTAAATCAAATATTGTATTTACTTAATCTTGCCCTAGTGAAAGAAGGATTAAAAAGGGCTCAGTTTCCCTAATTTACTCTTCAACAGGCTCCTATCTAAATCACAAACTATTTTATGGCCAAAAGAATATGGAAGGCCTAGGAAAAGATTAAACCATGGTTTATTTGGAATGGCTCCAATTTCTAAACTAGTCTCTTTGCTAACTCCCATTCTCTTTGGTGGTCACTCATTTTCTCTTCCAATGAGATGCCCCTAGTAGAGGCCCCTTAGGTCAATTTTCTCAAGATTTATCGCATAGAAATTCACACTATCTAAGATATCTTCTGTAGGTACTTTCACTCTTGGATATCATAGGAGGTGAAAGATAAATTCTAGCTAGCCAATGCAGACCAAGAACCCTATCAAGAGATCCTCAATGTTGTCGCAACTTCCATGCTCCATAAAATCTTGGTCCATTCCACTTGATCATGGTGGAAGGACTAGAAATGGTATGTTGAGAACCCTTTTCAAAATTATACCCCTCAGCCTGGCTATGCATGGATCATGCCTCATTTGCTCATGGTTGACAAGATTAACACCTGTTGGAGGCTACAATCATCTATTAAAATGTGGATTTTTCACTTCAACACTATTTGGGGAGCTTCTATGGAGCCCAAACTTTCTCATTTTGCTTGGTGTATACTGCACCAAGGCTTGCCTATAGGCAAAAGACTCATCTATCTTGGAACTTACCCCTTTTGTGGCCACCTCGAGATGCTTCTTAATATTTTATGGTTTTGTTCCAAAGCTCAAAAGATCTGGACTTAGATCCATGATCTTTTCAGGCCTTTCTATCCTTAATTCTTCTTTTGGCAGCATATACTCCTTGGAGACAAACCCATTATGCCTTTCAAATACATGCAAGTCTAGCATAACTTCAGAGTGGAGATTCTCTTCTAGATTTGGAAAGAAAGAAATAATTTTGTGGTTAATCATGCTTCTACTTATTGTAATGTTTCTAATTTACACAAATATTTTATTATCTCCAATGTTCTTGTGCAAATTCAAGTCCAAACCAGTAAAGTGGCTATGGATCTTGGGTATCTTTGAGATCTCATCTCCCATTAGCGAGATGCTCCTTGTACTATGGCTCAAGTTCTACCTTCTCCACCCATGGATCTCAGACTAGATGATTGATTGCCTTAGCTACCTTGTGGTGGACATCATTGCAGCTGTTTTAGGCACCACTCTCATAGTGGCACCCCATACCAACATGTTTCCCCTCTTAGGTAATAGCGAGGGTGACAGCCACTTCCTCCTTCCCCTATTGGGAAGGATGTCTAGGGGGTTCCTCTTCTTCTATGCCCAGATGTTTTGGGGGTACCACTTGGAGGCTGAATAGATGTGTTGGATAAGTTCTCTAGGCTTTCTTTGACCATTTCTTCGACTTGAACACAAGCAGAAGATGATGACACAAACACTTCCCAAGTTACTAGTTGGGAACCTATTCCAAATGGCAATGACTTATCAAGCTCGAGCTGGGGTCCTAATGATATGGATCTTTTACCTTCTGGCCTTGCTCTTTCTACATAAAAGTTATCTTTTTAATGACTTTGTGACTTGTTTCTAGCCTATGTCTAATTTATGATACTTGTGATTTTGCTTCTAGGCTCTACCTAATATGATGTGGCATGCTTTCATACCACCTTTATTTTTTTGTGAATTATTTGTATATTTCTATTTGATTAATATATGAATATATTTCATCAACAACAACAACAACAACAACAACAATAACTACTAGGAGGCATCCAAAACAAACAATAAGATCCAGTAAATAATTAAATGAAGGCTATGATAAACCACAGTCATATGACAAAGTGAACACCATGTGAATTATGGAAAGAGTCCACAACAATTAATTGGTGTGACAAAAAACACAACTTCTCAAAACCAAACGCAAATTAAGACATGAAAAGTGGACACAAGGCGGCTAAAGTGAAAATAACTTTATGAAGACTAATGGATACTCCAACCAATAATTTATAGCTAACCTTACAACCTTCCAAAAATGAATATGAATAGAGGAAAATCCAGCTACAATCAATCTTGAAGTCAGGTGTAGAATGGGATACCATTTGAGAATTTAATATGATTAGCTCAAAATAATTCAATCATTAAATAATTACAATGACTTTATGATAATCGGAAAATAAAATTGTATAGAAAGCAGTTGATCGAATGAAATGGATCGAGTTTTTGGGATGAAGAAAGAATGGACATAGAATGGAGAAAGAGGTTGAGCGACATATGATTAAGGAGAGATATTTTTGGAGAAAGATAGTCAATGGACGACAAAGTCTCCATTTTGAAAGCTTCACATCGACTTGTCTTATCACAATGTATACACAATTATCTAGATTCAGTCACTGTAGAATCATGCACGCACAATTATATGGAAATAAGAAATCTCAGCCAGATATATTTAGCTGAATAAAATATTTGGCAACATTTTTGAATGCATTGTTTCTTAGCCGAAGTGATTTGATTTAGTGGAAAAAATATAGTTGCAAGGGATAAAGAAACAAGATGTATTCCTTAGTTTCATCATATAGACTCCATGCAAATGCTTTTTGGGTGGTTAAGTGGATCGTGAAACCAAATAATCTCATGGCTGGTGTCTTATTCTGAACAAGATGAAGTTTGCTGGTCAAACGGAAAAAATCTGATAGACAAGTGAATGCATTCAATTTGACTTGTTCAAATTAGTGCTCAAATTAAAACAAATATAAAGATATAGGGTAAATAATCATCAGATAATCTTATGTGGTGGTAGTTATATTTTTAAAGGGTAAAGTTATATCATTAATCTGAATATGATAAATTTGTGTCATGAGGATCGTACATGATATTTGAATGCTATTAAATTGATTAATTTGGATTGAAATGATCGTGTTCAGTTTTCAATGAATATTATTGATCCATGTTGCTAGAGTATATGAAAAATAGCTTGGTGGAAAATAAGTCTATCTATTTTAAATTATTCGAAAGAATAGTTTATTTCATTGTGAAACAAATGCTTTTAAATTAACATTATGGAATGAAGTTGCATGGCCTACATAATTGGAGATAATCCATAATTCGTTTATTTAAGCATATAAAATAGTGATAGTAAATATAAGTATCGATTCTGAGTATCACTATAACTTGTCAAAGATGCTATTCCTCATCATTTATGAGGTTTGGATTGGTTTAAAAAATAATTAATCAGCTTTATATCATTATATTACTAAAGGCATAATGAATGCTTCTAATTCTTCTAAATAGTATAATGACCCATGTTTAAATATCTGTGATTTATTTCCTTCGAAATGGATTTATGCGTTGGAGTTCCCTATATTGAATGTTGGAGATATTTGTGCATTCTAAATAATTGGATTAAATAGCTTTCATTAATAAATTAGATTTATAATGAACCTAATTTGTTCTTCTATTCAATTATAATGCATTATGCATTTGATAAAAAAATAGAGTAGTTCATTTTATAATTGTTTTTTTTTTTTTTAATTTATCTTGAGTGTCTATGAACTATGGCAGAAACTATGTTAAGAAATGGATCCAATCATTATTAATGTTTTTATTAGTTAGCTTAAATGATGGCATTGAATTCATATAAAATTTAAGATGAAAATACACTAGTATCTATATTTCATAATTCCCCATTGTTTATATAAATAATGGATGATAAAACCAGATATATATTAGTTCCCTTTTTGACTTTATTAGCATTCTCATACGGAGTAGATTAATAGATAAATTTCAAAGTGGAGTATTTTTGTCATGCAATGGGTATTCAGACATAATTGTTATTGCTGTTTAGTATTGAGATGAATTTTAGTTAAAATATTTATGGGTTTTCTTAATTATGTCTTCAGATTTGAATGGATTACACCTTGTTTGGATACACTTTAAATTATACATAATTCTTATTGTTATTAAGTATTGAGATGAATTTTGGCTAAAATATTTATACTCTTTTTTTGTTATGTTTTTAGATTTCAATGGATTTCATCATGTGGATCCACTTTAAAGTTAGATATTTAGACATTGTACATTTAAGTCATTCTAAAATTTGAAATCAAAGGTAAAGGAATACCTCATTAGAATTTTTTTTAATGGCTCTTTTTTCATTTGAAGTTTTTATTTTAGGTAGTCCTTTGTTATGTAAAAGTAAAGACTCAGTTTTCTATTTTGTGCTTATCTTTGCTTAGTCACAATTTATTTATCAAGTCACATGATGTCTAAATTGTCTTTGTTTCTATGCTTGGTCATATTTTTACTTAGGTGGTTTTTTGTTAAGTGTAAAATATTGAGGGACAAAAGGGCGGCCTATCTATGGACACGTTTTTCTTAAAATTTGAGAAATCTTGACTTTTGTAGATTATTTGAGATGGTTACACTAATATTTGAAGATGGTATAATAACCTAAATAGTAGGATTTTGAGTTTATTTTCTAGAACAATATTTTGTTTTAAATAGTTAAGTAGGTCTAACATCTAAAATATTAAGAAGAACTCCTTTTTTTAAGAAAATAGGATAGATAATTGGTAATGTAGCCCCTCATTTTTTTAGCATCATTTAATATTATTTGAAGTCCTTATGTGAAGATATCTATAATATCTTTATATATATATATATATATATATATATATATATATATATATATATATATATATATATATATATATATATATATATATATATATATATATATATATATATATATTAAAATAAATTATTTTTTATATTAATTTTACAAGTAAATAGATCCTAAATTTTGATTAAAAAAAATGGATAGACAGTTGTGGGCCCCCTTCCTCAAACAACCCCAAAAATATTTTTTTTTCCTAAATGCATGTAAAATTAAGCATAACTTGTGACCATTTCTCATTTGGATCCATGAAAAAAATACATAAACATGTATAGACATGTATATTTGTGGCATATACTAGCCTAAATAATCCATAGTTAGAACTCAACATAGATGTTGTAATCACTTAAAATTTGTATTTGGATGCTAAGAGTGATACTTGAGACATCATATTCCTAACTTGGCACTAGACATATCCTAGATCCTTCTACGACACTTTTTTATCCTTTATGTGGACCACAAGCACCCCTAATCAATAAAAACACAACCCAAGACCTTCATTCCCATATCTTAGCACTTTATGCCCAATAGTCTACCAACTATACATTAGTACCACATTATAAACACTAGAGCCACATGGCCCTAGTGTCCCTTGCCCTAACTTTCTCAAATAAATATATTTTTGAATGTGTGACCCTCCTAGGTTTGGCCTAAAAACATTTTATTATCCACACAAGCTATGAAACACTATAAATATATGACTCTTAGACCTCTATCCATTAGATGCAAAATATACACAAAAGACCTATTCAAACAAGAATAAAGTTGAGCAAAATCAAGGTTATTAATCTCTGTTATACACTACATATATATACTACAAACTAAAACTACCCTAAGCCTAGATTTCAATATTTCCAATATCAAGCACACTCAAAGAATTCAAGACAACTATCATTCTAACATTCACTTTCACTTACACCAAGCACTAGGTGGGAGAACTACATGAGGCTTGATATAACCTAAGAGTATTGGTACATAGGAAACACTCTTCATAGTGGAGTTTTGAGGATGTCCAGATTACCCTACTAATGAACACACATTCTCATCCCATGTCATACTTGTAAGAATGATTAGGTTTTCTAACATAAATCAATTATTACAGGAACAATATAGAGTTTCAGATTTTGTGTGTGCAAGAACAAAACCTAGAAACATAAGTGCAGCTACACCCAAAATTTAGGAACAATCCTAAAAAGAGTACACTAACACCATTTTTAAGACACTAAAACCACATGGCATTATTGTCCAAGTGGGGTGTTACTATCTAGGGGAAGATCTGACCTAGGGATGTTTTTGAAAATGCTCAAACCTACT
>JARHVA010005851.1:0-17500 GCA_037957365.1 Torreya grandis
GACATGGTGAGAGTTCAAGAAAATGTCAAAGATCATAAGAGTGGTTGGTTGTAAAAAGACATAGATTTTTCTAACTTGTATGAGGGATGCATTCACCAAGGGTTTCAACCTAGGAATTCCAAACTAGCCCACATGAGCGTGCCCCCCGCGCCCCAACCCCACCCCCCCCCCCCCCCAACACACACACACACACCCCAATGCACACTCCCCTTCCCCCCTCCACCATATGTTTGAAAAGTACTATTCTAACTCGACTAGGTATCCTTAAATAAGTTAACATAAATACCATTTTTTATATTCCAATAGATAGAGTTAGAGATAAGGTCTCAACATTTCCAAAATAAATTCTAGATCTAAAATCCATACATCTAAATATTTGTGGAAAAATATGGGAATGATCATCAATTTTATCATGATACTCTATTTGGAGCAATATGCTTCAAGTGTTGTCTTTGTTCGGAAGAGACTCTCTAAAGAAGTTTTTATCTTAGATCTTCATTCATTTTGAAAAAAATTATAAACCTATCTCTTTAGATTTACGTAAGTAAACCTCTTCCAATTTAATTAAAGAAATTTTATTAGTCTGAGAAGGCCCGTTCCACATATTTTTATCATAATTCTAGTTAGTAAATATTTAACTCTAACATGAACTTTTGATACTGACATCATGTAGACTAGAACTACTTGGAGAACCTCTTGATTTTTATTGTATTTTTTCCTATCGAAGAAAACCATTTTCCTTTCCAAGAAGTTATTTTATTATATAAGGTTGTGGTCATATTGTCCCAAAAAAAAATTGACAAACCATCAAAAATAAAGATCCCCAAGTACTTCATAGGGAGATAACTTAAAGAAAAACCAAGAATATTTTTAATCTTATTTTTTCTATGAAGAGTAATGTGGGAATTAGGAGATATTAAATTTCAATACGTTAATCTCCTAAATTGAATCAAACTGATCTGATCTAGATTTTTATTCAATATTCTAGTTTCTCAAATATGAGGTGATTCTCCCAAAATTGTGTTATCTAAACACTGACCATGAAAAAATTTAACATTCTTAGTAATGTTGATATTGCTAATGAGATTTTTTTTTTAAAAAAAATTGACAAGGATCTACCTAGGCATTAATCCATAATGATTAAGAGTTAGGGAGAGATAGTATGTCCTTGATGGAGACCTCTCAAATCATTGAAAAATCTAGTTGGGTCTCCATTAACATGAACTTAAAATATAGAAGTAGACACACAAGATTTGATCCAAGCATGAAAGGCATTTGAGAACCCGAAGATCTTAATTATTTTTAAAATAATGTTCCAATTCACCATGTCATATGATTTTATAATACAATATTTGATTAACATAGTCACTTATTTCTTTAATTTAGTTGAGTGAATTATTTCGTGAAAAATAACAACACAACCTAAGATTTGTATATTTTGGAAAAAAACACCTTATATTTCTTAAATAAGAAGGAAAAAGAAGATTTGTTGATGATTCTCTATGGATTAAAAAATAATCTTGTAAATGGTGTTGTACATAGCTATAGGTGTCAAGCTATCTAAGGAGTCCACACTAACTTTCTTGGGGACTAGAGCTAGAAAGGTACGATTAAAATATATCAAAAGATTTAATCAGTATAAAGACATATTGGTAGTTTTGAGAATATACTTTTTAAAAATTTATTAGAAGTTTTTTAAATAATCTCATAGTAAATCCAATATGGCCTAGGGATTTATCATTATCAATGCTCCAAAGTGCAGTCTAGATTTCTTCCTTTATGAAAGGCCTAATTAAATTAACATTCAAATTATCATTGATAATTATTTAAATAAGATATAAAAATTTCTATTTCTCTAAATCAAAAAAATGGGGATAATCGTTAAATAATATTTCAAAGAAATGGACAACCTTCTTTTTAATCTCATCCAAATCTCCAGTATAAGTATCAATGTTAGTTTTGAGTTTCGAGGTCCTATTATAACTAAGGGTAGGTAAGGTAGATTGGTGAAATATTTTCATGTTAATTTTTCCTTATTTAAGCTAGATTTCTTTAGACTTTTATTTCCATAAAATCTCCTCTTTTCCCATTACTGAGTTCAACATTCCAATTAGCTCTTTTTCTATGAGAAGTGATATTCTATCATGTCCAACCCTCTGCACTTCATCTTGAAGGATCAAAATATGAGATTAAATTATGAAATTTCCCCTAAATATGTTCCCAAAGACTTATTTATTCCATTTATGGAGCTTTTTCTAACACTTTCCAACTTATGAGCTACAATAAACTTTCTAAGGCTACTTCTAAGGGATAGTTCCTTCCACCAATATTTCATAACATCCATTAGATTTGGATCCCTTAGCCACATAATTTTTAAATTTAAATGTTTTTTTAGTATTAAAACCCTAAACCCTAAACCCTAAACAAATAAATGCTCTGATCTTGATAAATTTATAATATCCAAGTGAAAGATCCAATTTTGATTTAACCACTGACTAAAGACCAAAACTCTGTCAATTTGTTAAACAATATTAAAAAAATCAAATATTCTATTTCTCTAAGCATATAAATTTAGTATTTATGTACCAAGGATTATTATTGCTAACAAAACTAATGAAGTCTATTTTAGATTGAGTATTTCTTTAAAAACCACCTCTTTTCTCATGATTTCTGAAGATATAGTTGATGTCTCCAACCAAAATATTCTATTTATATTAAAAGAGTTAAAAAACATTGATATTTCCTTCTGCATTATTTATTTAGCTATCAGGATTGATAGAGCATACACATTAAATATGAAAAAAAAAAATCTCTATGAGGATAAAGATCTTAAGGCAGATTCAAGTTTTCTTCGAGTCCACAATTGAGAAACTAATTATTTATTATAGAGGACAAAAATACCACTTGGCTGACCCTCAACTCTAATAGAAAATGAAACAAGTAGCTTGATATAAATTGGATACACTTATCAAGACACATTGCTTCAAAAATCTTAGTTTCTTGGCTAAAGACTAAATACAAGATATTGATTTGAAGTTGTGTCTCTGGAAACCTTTAATTTTTAGGGGATATAATACCCCTAATTTTCATAGATATGATCATCATTTACCTTTATAATATTTCTTGTCCCTTCATTATTTTAGGGTTTTCTTTCTTTAAAAATTAAATCTTTTAAAGAGGACTTTGCAGACCTATTTTTCCAAACCAATGTGTGTTGAAGTAGAACCTTTTCCTTTTCCTTTTCCCAACTTAGGACTTTTAGAGATAAATATAATACATTTGGATTTTATTCCATTAAATAAATATATGAGGGGATAAAATCTATCCACCCCCTAGATTTTAATATCCCCCATAAAAGTATCAAGAATTCAGTCATAGTAAGTGTTTGAACTAGAAAGATCAAAGGGTTTAGAAAAAAACCAAGATGGGAGAACAAAAGTGAGAAAAAGGAGAGAGAGAGAGAGAGAGGGAAGTATATTTGATCAAGGAAATAGGAGGATAAAGGGTGGGACTAAATAGTAGGTTGATAACATGCAATGGGGATAGAGGAATATCCATTACAAGAGTAGGGTTTAAAACATTAGCCACAACCAAAACCATAGTGGGTGGAAAGGGATGAGACTAGGATTTATGCACCCACACACACACACACACACACACACACACACACACACACACACACACACACACACACACACACATATATATACGTACATATAATATATATATATATATATATATATATATATATATATATATATATATATACGTATACGATATATATATATATATATATATATATATATATATATATATATATATATATATATATATATATATATATATATACACGTACATATATATATATATATATACACGTACATATATATATATATATATATATATATATATATATATATATATATATATATATATATATATATATATATATATATATATATATATATATATATATATATATATATATATATATATTCTAGGGGGAATGGGCATAGGGTGGTGAAAATCAAAAGGATTTTGTGGCTTAGCCAAGATTGGGAAAGTAACCATAAATTGTCCTATGCATGTAAATAATTGCACCTGAAGGGAAGCTTATCGTAGTCAACTTATTGGATTTAAGTGTAATAACCAAAAAAAAAGTTGATATCATTGACCAAAGGATTTTTTAAGTTAAGAATGATGTATAATATAGAACAAACACCTCTATATCTATTCAAAATTACATGATCAATGTTCATAAGGGGACCAATTTTAGAACCAATATGATGTAGGGCATAACTATTCCATAATTCTAACAGTAGTCTAGATGCTAGAATTTAGCATCCTTGCCCTATTTTGCCATATTTTAGGCTATCTCTTTATCCTTATTTTTCTAAAACAAAGTGCTGTGACTTGTCATAACTTTACTTGTATAAATGAACCCTGAAACAGGATAAGTTTGAAATGTGGTGCAAACCTCTAAAAATTTATATTTTGCATCTTAACTCCTAGAGGTCCCAAACCCCTGAAACATACTAAAAGTATATACATAAAATATAACTTAAATTATAAGTATAAGAAACTAAACATCTATAATTAAATGTCAACTTATACTAGAATTTTCATTTTATGTATATACCCCCTTTTTATCCATCATAATTAATCTTATTAATTCCTATTTACCATCCATAACCATCCAAAATATTTTAAATAATCAAAATCCTAAACATCAAATAAAGCCAAAACATAATAAACCTCCTAACAACTTATCACATGGTTAAAAAAACTTGAACAACTCAAAAGTCATTGTAACCCTCTTTTACCCCATGTTAACCTGTTGGAGTGGCTTTTCATTCAGCATCACCCATTTTTGGTAAATCGATGATGATCCATTTATATATAACACACCTCCATGGCTCAATATGGAAGGAGAATGTAATTTTAGAACCTAAAATGATATTAGAATCTCAGTGTAACCTACATTTGGACTTGATCAACAACTTTCAATCTTATGGAAATTCTGTTAGAGAGATTATCAAAGGTTTTGAAGGTTTCTCTATCTCATCTTGTCAAGTTAATTTTCAACCATCAAAGGTTAGTTTTGCAATTTAAATTTATTTATATTTTAAATCTGCTATCTTTTATGTCTATCTGTCTCTATTTTACATTTAGTTTTTTATCAATAATATAGGCCACCATTATAGTCTATTTATAGTTCAACACTTTTACAAAGAATTGACATCGATTCATTTGAATCGATGTCAGTCTTGTAGAATCGATGTTGATCCTCTAGGATCATCGTTGATCCCTATCAGACTATAAAAATATCCTTTAAAAAGTCTATTTTACATCTTCAACATCTGTTAAATCTATATTTTATTGTCTAAATATCACTCCTAATCTATTGATATCCATTACTAAAACATAGCAATGCATTTATACATCTTGTCCTAATCCATTTATCTTATCTCTTAATCATAGATAGTCTACATTTATCTAATCTTTATTAAGTTATATGCTTATTTTATTTATACCTGCATCTATTATCTTGTATATTTTATCTATTATCTTGAATAATTCATAATCATTTATCTTTGTCAAATTATTTGTTATTTCATTTATATCTTGTAATATTTATCTTTTGTCTTTATTATCCTTCTTAATTGAAAATATTGGGATGACATCCATATGAGAAAGCGTGCTACTTCTTAGGACTGGTTTGTAACCAAGTAGCCCACTCAACTTTCTATTAATCTATTTATTGTGAGTTAATGTGAATTGTAGGTCATTCCTCCCTAGCCAAAGAGGAGTTCTCACAATCAAGCTTGATCAATGGTTTGAAACCATCCATATCTATATGTAATCTTGAAAACCTTACTTATATTTTCTAGTTTTATTTATATCCACATTAAAAAGCTTAAAAAATACTAAAACATTATAACACACCTAGTGGAACCAACAGTGGGTCCCTTTCTTTTATTATTCCATGTGCATGTAGTTGTATTAGTGAATTTCATCCTCTTTTACATTTACTTTCAATAAAATAAATTTCACTGTATTTTCTTCTTTGAAGTAAAATCATCATAGGCATAAGATTTGAATTTCATGTGCATTTGTTTTGCATTGAGTTGAATTCTTTTTTCTACATCTAAATTAAATCAAAATCTTCTTTTGGCTTAAAAACAAGATACATTCATAGTCTGTCTATTTGAATTAGTCTATCTAGATTAATTAGGTGGTTAATTAATCTGTTAATCCATAAATCAATCACACATGACCAAACCACAAAATCAAAAATCACACATCAAAACTTGACATAGTGAAATAACTTAGATTTCATCACCAAGTAGGGAGCATTATTCTTGATGCTTTCACTTGGATTTAATCATCAAGTGGAGTGACAACTCAATACTCTGGATGAGTATAAAACCTATTTGAGTGGTATATCTTGGCTAAGAAACCACACTGGTGGTGGGATTGTGATGTGAGGAGAGAAAGCCCCAAGTTCCAAGCCATGTACCATCAGTAATACAAATTACACCTCATGTACCTTAGGGTATATAGAGTGTTTTCACCTAAACATCTTAAAACCATGCTTAGATGTCTATGTCTAGTACCCTATCCAAGACCAATCAAGTTTCATACAATTAAAAAGTAACATAGTCAAGGAATCCTAAGCATTTAAAATTTTTAGTGTATGTTCTTATTATTTCTTTTTGTTATCTTATACTTATTTGACTGTGTAAGGTTTGAAATCTTGCACTATCATATAACCTGGTCCACTTGTCTAGCCGTATAGTTCTAACTTGGTAATAGGTTCAGGAACTAGTAGATCCTCATCCTTACTAATGAGGGAAACCTTCAGGATCTCCTATGAAACCTTCACCAAAAACCATGATAATAGTCCTCAAGAATTGAGTGATTATCATGTCAATCATGTTTCACATGTTTTTATTCTATCTCATGAGTATATTAATTACTCTATTTATACTTTGACATCTAAGGGACAAAGTAAATTCTTACTACCTTATAGTGCTAATTTTTAGCACTTGGTTTAGCCAAGTCAACCTCAGTCTATGCCTTCTCCTAGATCATTTAACTATTATCCAAACACCTTTCCACAACATTCACTACCTAATCAATCTTTACCCCAACCTATCCAATCAGCTTTGTCAAGTCCATCAACTGTACCAATCTAATTAACTAGTTTATTCTCTTTACAGGGACAATCATTAGAACTAGTTCCAAAACCTCCTACTCGATGGTATACTCCATTGGGGGAACCATATATTTTTGTGCTAGAAAAGCTTCTTAAATCATCAATAATCCATCTCCCTCCTATCAAGCTTGTTATATTAGGACCATATGATTTCATTATACCATGGTAAAATGGAATTGAATTTTGCCCCTATAATCATATCATGGGCCATACAGTGGAAAGATGTAAATCTTTCAAACGGTTGGTCCAAGACTTAATTGATCATGGTAAGCTTATGCTGGTCAATCCTAATCACTTGTAAGATCAATAATCTATTGTTAGTCATCCTCTTATGTCATTTACCTTGCCCATTTTTGGTTAAAATCCTTCAATCCATGGTGTCTTTATATCTAAAACCATCCCTAGTAAGCCTATTACTAAGGAGGTTATCAAAAACTTATCCAACCCATATATTGAATCTATTCAAGATTTAAATCTTCCTCTAAACATAGTTATAAAGAAAGATCATGTTGTCATCAACCCTCTTATGGATCAAATTTAACCTATCCACCCATCCTTAGCTACTATAGTAAAATAACCTCTCAACCCCAATCAGTCGAGTCAACTACATGAATAGGTCAATCCAATTCGCTCACTTTATAGATTACTCACCCTCATCTGTTTGGCAGTGATGAAAATGTTTCCTTTAATCTTATTCCTTTTAGGTGAAATTCAATGTTTTATTGCCTCATCTCATTTTCAGCCCAAATAAACCTATCCCATCCATTATATACCTTACTTTGTCAATCCTATAAATACATCACTAGACATAAAGTAACCCAAAACCAAGTTAACCAATCAATTTATCAGCCTCTTTATACAAACCATTAAGTCACTTCAGTATCCAAAAGGTCATGTTTTAAATATCCCTAAATCTATCACCCAAACTAACCCAACCAATCAACTGCATCCACATTCCAAAAGGTTTCCTAAACACAAGTCAACAAGTTTAGGTCAGAGTCCTAAACATTTCAAGCCCTTTTTAGGCACTATGCTAAATCTTCTTGATAGGGATAATTAGATAGTTTTATTGGATTTGTTCACATTTGAAAACCATTCCATCCATTTCATTTTTAGTTTTCAACCTTAAAATCTTTTGAAGCATAGTCTAAATCAACTATCTCTCTACCCTCTTGGCATTGTAAAAGTCATCCCACCTAAGCCCCCACTTGTGTCTTAATTTCTTCATCAGCTAACAACTAACAAGCTATCAGAAATGGATGAAGAGGCCTTCACCCCTCTACTCTTCCCTTAACCATCCACTAAGATGTCTTTTCCCGCTGGCAGAATATTTTCACTTTGCGTTGATCTAGATCATATAAGTATGGTGTATTTTTAAAAAATTCCCCCTTTATACATCTTTGAACTTGAATCCATCATGGTCAAGGATCCTTTTACCCTTTTTTTATTAAATGCAATATTTCTATTTAATCTTTATCATCCACCATAAGTCCTTTAAACCTATTCTCACCCATTGTCCATTATCAAGAGCAATTGATGACAAGAATCATGTGATTTTTGTGTTACAGACACAGCCCAATCTTAAATGTGAGCACTTAGACTCTGCTCATAGCATGTTTCTCATGGACATGTTCCATCTTTCTAAGAAGGAACCCCATGGTAATTGTCTTTTGACTTCCCATATTAAGTCCTTTAGACACTTACCTCCTCTCTTATGTTTTAATATTTCTCTCTAAAAGGGGACCAAGACTAGACTAGGTTAATTCACATGAAAAAATCAATAAATTTGGGATATCTTACTCAAAAGGGTCATTGTCAAAATCATAGACTTCACCTTGAAGGATAGCTATCAATAATTATAAGTTGCATAAATAGAATAGACTGATCCCTTGAAGGATAGTTATCAAATAAATTAAAATCTAGACCACTCCCTTAAAGGATGGTTAGTTATAATTATGGAAAAAGCAAAGCAACTGGAGGCTTCCCACATCGATCAGCATGCTCAAATCTCTCAAACCAAAAGTCAAAAATGACCCCGAATCAAAAATTCAAAATCCAATCTATCCCATAGAAGACTTCCCACCTTGATTAGTCTTCTACAACTATGCAAACTTCTAACATCGATCAATCTACCTCCTACATGTAAAGTGTGGATTAACCCATGGATCATCCTAAGTCACTTATAAGGATATTGTCTTTCACACAATATAGGTGGTATACCCATAGTTGTTTCATACATGTCACACCTCTTTTACCATATAATTTAAATCTAAGCTTGCCTTTTACAATTTTGTTAAATTTTTTTATTTACCTTCACATGGGTGTCAAGTTCAAAGCCTTAAGGAGTTTTTTTTTATAAACCCCATATTCACTATGGTCCATGTTGATAACTTGTTGAAAAGGGTCCCCCTTTGTGTCTGTTACCTTAATCCAAACCCATTTTAAAGGAGTTGAACCTTTATGTTCATTTTTTTCTTGCTTATCCAAATTTTCATCATTTATGACTAGGTTGTAGCCTTTGTATGATGCCACTTTACCCATACATTTCCATATTAGCATACCATTAGCCATATTAGCATTGAAAATTGGTTCAATTCATATGAATTCATATCGATCTCTTTGTTTATGCTTTGATTTTAACTTTCATAGTAGTCACATTTTTGTCATCGACCAGTTAAGTCATCTTTTTTTATTATTTCATCCTTATTTACCAAAAAACCAAAAACCTTGGATTAGTGGAATTCTAACCCCTACTGATCCCATAGTCTAAGTCAGCTTGAGCATTTCACCTTGAAAAATAAGTCTATAGCTGAAACCCCTTTACAATCCCAGATAGCTTAGGTTCAGTTTCATCTATCATTTGTTATCTTGGTACCAAATCTCAATCCCATGTGCTTCATGTAAAATTTATGTCTTATTTAGCCAAAAATATTGTTTTTTATTTACCTTAGTCCTCATTGGAGCTTAACCCTAGTGTTTTATGCATTGACATTTTTTTTCACCTACTTTTGGTGTTAGATACCTATCCATTTTTCCAAGTTGTATTTACGTATTTAGTTTTTCAAAACCCATTTATATTTTTTCATTTTTATTGTATCCATTTCCATTATCTCCCCTTTTCTCTACCTTTTTTTCAAATCAATATCCATCTCCTTTTCACTTTGTTGGTTCTCGATTTGAGGGGGGAATATTCTCATATCAATTTGGGGCATGCTGGGGGCATTTATCCATGTTCTACTTCTGTATTTTTGTCTCATGGCTTGATTATCTTGACCATTCCACAAAAAGGGGAAAAATATAGATGCCAAAATTTATCACCCTTGCCCTATTTTGCTATCTTTTAGGCTATCTCTTTATCCCTCATTCACTAAAAGAAAGTGTTGTGACTTGTGATTATTATATTATGTGATCAATGCATTTTATGTGATTATTATATTTTATTAAATCACTTCAATTCTAATTAAAACCATGCAAAATGACACTCTAGACCACTAAATTCTCCTAATTCAATAGTAGACATCACACGTATGTGTTATTTTACATCCATAATGCCCTAATTGGGGTATTGATCTATACACAACTAACAACTTATTGTAATTATACTCCATTAAAATTATGAGTTTCTAAAATGGAATCTCTAACTAAGTTGATTAAGCATGTAATAGATTTCAAAAGAATTGTAGAAAATTAAGAAAAACCACTTAATCAAATTAAACCAAATCAAGAGATTAAGTGAAAAATCCATAGAGTTATTGAAAATATATTAATTGGAAATTCATTCCTATAATATGCATTACCATGTGACATCATCTATGGTGAGGAATACATATGCAATTAATGGAACAAATATTAAGATTAAGCCTTCCTATGCCTCATTAATGCTCCATTTATCCAAATATTAATGACTTGTCCCTTAAAAATTGAATCCGTTTATGGCCACACATCTTGATCTCAAGATGGATGGTCATGGTTGATTCTAAATTTTTCCATAAAGCTATAAATAAGTGATACAATACCACCATTTTTAAGATTTGATTATACAAACTTATTATGCATAAATTACTATAGAAGAGCTTGAATTGTGTAATGTTATAATGTACAATTATCTTCACAAGCCTTCACCTATTTGAAAAAATTGATCAAAATAATAAGCCTAAGACATTAGTGTACTAATATATTATGGATAAGCAATCTACTCATCACTGATGCATATTTCAAGCACCAAATCCAAGGAAAAACATGCATTGTATCTACACTTGGAAGGAAGGACATTGTTTGGAAGGATTGGCATTATTCCTTCTTTAAATAGATACTATAATTCATTTCCAACACCCCATGAAGGAGTGGGATTGATTTTTTATTTTATATATTATTTTTTATAATATATTTTATTAACTAATGCATGGACTAATGCATCTTGTAATCCTACTCTACATGAAGCATGCATTTCATCCTCAAGTAACATTGTCAACATGTGAGCCAAGTTGGAGATCTCTACCTATAGGGCCTTGTGGATAAAAAATGTCAATAATTTCCACCATATTTGGGGTGGTTATTATCATCTAGGACCATATTTTTTGCCTTTGATCATGTTTAGTTAGGAGACAGAGCACCCATTCTAGCCTCAAGCAACATTGACAAAAAATGTTGATAACATGTGATCTAAGTTAGAGATATATAAATATGGAGCCTCATGGATAAAAAATGTCATCACCAACATGTAAAAAGGGGTTATTAATGTCTAGGATCACATTCTTTACCTTTGATTATTCCTGGTTAGGAGATGAGTCACCATTTTAGCATGAAGCAACATTGATAACAAATGTTGTCAACATGCGAGCCAAGTTGGATATGTCTACCTAAGGGGTATTGTGACTAAAAAATAACATCCCCTCCATGTTATGGGTGAAACATTAATGTCTAATATCTCATTATTTGCCTTTGGTCACTCCTGATTAGGATACAAAGCACCCATTCTAGCCTCAACCAATATTGACATCAAATGTTGTCAATATGTAAGATAAGTTGGATATCTCTTCCTCTAAGGTAGTGGATGAAAATATCATCACCACCACATAATGGGTGTAAATTATCAGATAGGAAAACATTATTATACTTTGATCATTTTTGGTTAGGAGATAGAGCACCCATTCTGACCTCAAGAAATATTGACACCAAAATTTATCAACATACAAGCCAAGTTTGAGATATCTAACTCTAGGGCCTCATGGATAAAAAATATCATTGAAACCACATAGGGTATGGTGATTAATTTCAAGGACTACATTATTAGACTATGATCCTATTTTTTTAGGAGATTAAGCATGATAGCCTCAAGAAACATTGACAATAAATGTTGTCAACATGCGATCGAAGTTGGAGATCTATACCTATGAGACCTCATGGTTAAATAATATAATAACCACCATGTAAAAAGTGGTGAATAACATTTAGGAACACATTATTTTACTTTTATCACACTCAATTAAGATATAGAACACCCATTCTTCTCTCAAGTGACATTGACAATAAACGTTGTCCACATGCAAACCAAGTTAGCGAGATCTATACCTCGGGTATTCATAAGAAAAAAATATTATTTCCACCATGTCAAGGATGGTGATTAACATATATGATTACATTCTTGGCCTCTGATCATGACCTTTTAGGAGATAGATCACCCATTCTAGCCTCAAGCAATATTGACAACAAATATTGTCAACATATGAGCCAAGTTAGAGATATGTACCTCTAAGGTATTATGGCTGAAAATATCATTAACAAATAATTTGGGTGGAGACTAACATCTAATAATACATTCTTGGCATCTGATCATGTTTGGTTAGGAGATGAAGTATCCATTCCATCCTCAAGAAACATTGACAACAAATGTTGTCAACATGCGATCCAAGTTGGATATATCTATCTTCAAATCCTCATGGAGGAAAACTACCATTACCACCATGTCATTGGTGGATATTAATTTATAGAACTAAATTCTTGGCCTATAATCATGCATGGTTAGGAAACCAAGAACCCATTCTAGCCTCAAGTAACATTGATAACAAATATTGTCAACATGCAAGCAAGTTACATAGATCAACATTTAGGGCATCATGGTTGAAAAAAAAATCATATTCATGATGTCATGGGTGGTGATTAGTGTCTAGGACTACATTATTGTCTTTATATCATGTCTATTTAGGATATGGAGCACCCATTCTAGCCTCAAGTAACATTGACAATATATGTTATCAACATGTGAGACAAGTTGGAAATCTCTATATCTAAGGCCTTGTGGTTGAAAAATGTCAATTCAAAAAAATCAAGGATGATGATTAACATCAAGGAACATATTTTTGGCCTTTGATCACACTTGATTAAGAAACAAAGAACACATTTCATCCTCAAGAAACATTGACAACAAATGTTGTCAACATGCGAGCCATGTTGGAGATCTCTACCTTTGGGGCATCATGGATAAAATAAATAATTTACACCACATTTAAGGTGTAAATTAACATATAATATCACATTATTAGCTTCCAATGATGTCTTTTTAGGAGTAGGAGTACCCATTCTAGCCTCAAGCAATATTGGCAATAAATGTTAACATGTGAGATAAGTTGGAGATCTCTACCTCCAAAGATTCCTTCCTAATAAATATCATTAACACCATGTCAGGGGTGTAAATTAATGTCTAAGATAATATTATTTGCCTCTGATCACATCCATTTAGGAGATGAATCACCCATTCTAGCCTTAAGTAACATTGATAACAATTGTTGTCAACATGTGATCCAAGTTGGATATATCTACCTATGGGTTATTGTGATTAAAAAATATCATCATCACTATATTATGGGTGTAAATTAATGCCTAAAACCACATTATTATCCTTTTATCATGACCAATTTTGATATGAATCACCCATCCTAGCCTCAAGCATTAATTGACAACAAATTTTGTCAACATATAACCCAAGTTAGAGATCTCTTCCTCTAGGGAATCATGGATGAAAAATATCATCACCACCACATCAGGGGTGGTAATTAATATATAAGACCACATTTTTGTATTTCTATCATGCCTAGTTACAAGACAAAGCACCCATTCTAGTCTCAAACAACATTGACATCAAATGTTAACAACATGTGAGCCAAGTTGGATATATCTACCTCTTGGGCCTTCAGCATAAAAAATATCATTGCCAACACATCGAGGATGGTGGTTAATGTCTAGGATAAAATTTTTGGCATCTGATCACATTTGGTTAGGAGACAAAGCACCCACTTTATCTTCAAGCAATGTTGACAATAAATGTTATCAATACGTGATCTAATTTGGAGATCTCTACCTCCAATACCTTGTGGCTAAAAAATATCATTTCCACCATGTTAGAGGTGATTATTAACATTTAGGAATGCATTATACATCATAGATTCACACCTACTTAAGATATAGAGCTCCCATTCTACCCTCAAATGATGTTAATCAAACCCTATTTAAAATCATTTGATCACCAATTAACATCATTTAGAATAAGAATCTAGTTTTAGGGGCTCAATTTATACCAAATAGCACCATTAACTTGCCTAATTGACTAATTTTATAAATATATGGTGACATGGGGGCTAATCAAACCCAAAACCACATTTTGTGCTAAAAATATGTTCAAATAACTCAAATTATCTTTAATTTCCTTCAAAATTGAACCCTATGCCCTAAATTCTAAATTTTAATCCCTATAATATAAGCATTTTAAACCCCAAAACATATTCCTTATACCCATTAGTACACCTTAAACCCTAATCGATAAACCTTAAGCCCTAAAAACCCTAAAACCTAAATCATTAATTAGATTAAAACTATAAAACAAATGATTTAGCCCTAATTAACATCCTTTATAGTAAAAATTAGGTTTACAAGGTTTAATTTGTCCCAAATCACATCACCCATTTCCCCACTTGAGTAATTGACTCAATTTGTGGTGACCTAGGGGCCAATTTAGTCCAAAATCATATTCTATAAACACACATAGGTTCAAAGAGGTTAAATTGGTCCTAATTACCTTTGTGATTAGACTAAGGATACACCCTAAAATATATACCATATGCCTAAAAACACATTATGGTCAATAATAAGTTCAATCATCTCAAATTATCCTCAATTACCTTCATAATTGGACTATAAAACCTAACCCTATGTCACATATACCTAGAACTCTAATCCATAAATCCTAAATTATAAACCTTAAATAAAATGATATAGTTATTTAATTAACATCCTTTATAGTAACAATTAGGTTCACAAAGCATAATTTATCCCAAATCAGATAACTAATTATTGTAATTGATTAATTTACTCAATTTGTGGTGACTTTGGGGCTAATTGAGCCCAAAATCACATTATGTAATCATAAATATGTTTAAGTAGCTTAAATTATCCCTAACTAATTTTAAAATTAGACTTTATTCACCTTAAAACATAGACCGTATGTCAAAAAATACATTATGGTCATAAATAGGTTTAATCAACTCAAATTATTCTCAGTTGCCTTCACAATTGAACCCTCAACATTAAACCATATCATACATACCTTAAACCATAAGTGCTAAATCATAAAACATAAATTGTAAACCCTTAAAACCAAATGATTCATCCCCAACTAACATCCTTTAAAATAACAATTACGTTCACAAGGCTCAATTTGACCCAAATCAAATCATTCATTTGCCCAACTGACTAATTTGCTCAATATGTGATGACATGGTGGCCAATTGAGCCTAAAATCACATTTTTTAGTCATAAATAGGTTCAAGGAATTCAAATTATCACCTAATACATGCTAAAACATAAACCCTTTTCTCAAAAACACATTGTGGTAACAAGTAAGTTTAATCACCTCAAATTATCCTCAATTACCTTTGTGATTGGACTCTAAACCCTAAACCCTATCTTTCATGTACCTAAAACATTAATCCCTAAACCCTAAATTGTAAACACTAAACCAAATGATTTAGCTATGCAATTAACAACATTTATAGTAATAATTAGGTTCACATGGCTCAATTTATCCCATATTACATAATTAATTTCCCTAATTGACTAATTTACTTAATATGTGGTGACTCGGGGGCTAATTGAGCAAAATCTCATTATTTAGTCATAAACATGTTCAAGGAGCTTAAATATCCCCAATTCCCTTTTTGACTAAACATTATTCACCCTAAAACATTAACCATATGCTAAAAAACACATTATGGTCACAAATAGGTTCAATAAACTCAAATTATCCTCAGTTACCTTCATGATGGGACCTTAAAACCTAAACCCTATTTTATATATACCTTAAAACATAAACCTTAAACCCAAAATCCTAAAATGTAAACCCTAAAAATCAAATGATTAAACCCTAATTAACATCCTTCATAATAATATTTACATTCACAAAGATCAATTTGACCCAAATCAGATCATTCATTGCCCCAATTTACTAGTTTATTTAATATGTGTTGACCTAGGGGCTAATTGATCCCCAAATCACATATCATGGTCAAAATAGGTTTAAGGAGCTCAAACTAGCCCAAATTGCCTTTACGATCAGACCTAATGCATCTAAAACATAAAAACTATGCCAAAAAACACATTGTGGTCATAAATCTATGTTTAATCTGCTAAAATTGTCCTCAATTAACTTTTTGATTAGAATCTAAACCCTAAAAACTATCTCATATTATCCTCAATTTCCATTTTAGTATTACTATATACGTGGTATAACCACATACATAGTTCTCTCATTTACCATTTCAAACACATGTCTTCAATATTGAAAGTGGCTTGGATTCTTGAGCCTCAGGCATGAAATTACAACACACACTCTTAATGCATGTTTTCTACCAACAATAAAAAATAAAACTTTAGCCATGCTAAACACTATTCATTTTAGCAAATTTTTCCTTGAAAATAGTACTACACAACATCAACTAAGTATCATTTTTCCATATATATAATTCTTTTATATTTTTATTTCTTTAAGGTTGTTGTTTAAATATTTATTGACTAAGTATTTTTTATAGCACTATATGCCACGATTTTTCATGTTTATCTTTGTTTACGTATCTTTTATTACTTGATCTAAATAATAAAAGAGAATATGGTTGCAAACTAGACCTAGTTTTATATACATTACAAAAAGAAAATTCTATTTTTTGATAAGTTTTGAGGTAGTACGGGAGGGGGTCACACAGTTAGCCATACATTTTTTATTATATTTCAAGG
>JARHVA010005851.1:22500-25000 GCA_037957365.1 Torreya grandis
ATTTCTGAAAGGCACATATTATAAGTTAAAGTACAAGAAAATTAGACCATGTAGAAATGTGAACAAAATCAATGATAATGCTTATGAGATGAGTTTAAAATAGAATTTTTATATCTCGCTAGTATTTAATTTTTAATATGTTTATTATTTCCATGGGTTAGATGGTAAAGGTGAAAAAATAGATTGACATCAATATGTGCCAAAGAAGAAGAAGAAAAAGACAATGTGGGTTATAGATAAGAAGATAGCTAACACGAGATAAGGAAGTTATGATAGGTATTTTGTATAATGGAAAGGATTAGAAAAGGAAGAAAACACTTGTATTATATAATGAGAGATGAAAGATATTGATAATAACAAATGACATTACTATAATAAAATCAACTTGTAGCAACAGATTTTTCAACCAGAGGAGAATGATGCATAAAAAGATGCCAAACTTTTAGATGCCATAAATTTTAATCTATAGCTCTTTTTGAGCCCATATTCATGCCAAAATAACCAGCTCAAAATTTTTAATGTAGGAATCCATATTTTCTAGTTATGGTATGCTTTCAATATTTTTTGGAGGTCATACATTACTATATGAAGGTTTAAAATTTTTATTTAAAATTATTTTTAGGTCTTTTTCTAAATTTAGATATAATCTATTTTTTCAACCATAATTAAACTTTAGTTGAAATTCATCTGATAGGCTAATTTTAAAGTTTAGTTTAGGTTTGGATATTTATAAATTTGTGCATGCTTGTATGTGAAATTTATTTAAAATAACATCTGATAAAAATAGTAGGTCAAGTTTTTTTTATTTTTAGAGTTTTAAATTTTGCATGTTAACTCCAATTATGAGATGAATTTTATTTATGCATGGTTTATACTTATTTAAATTATTCAAAATAAATTAATAATATTTATTATTCAAGATCTTGGCTTATTAGATTTTTTATTTATCTTGATAGTCTTCAGATTTATTAAGATGGTAGGTTAATTTGTTTTAGGTATTGCATACTGATAAAAAAGGAAGATGGTGGTGATAATAATTAGAGACTGGATTCAAAAGAAGAAGAAATAGTTCTATTTTTATAAATCTATTTTTATTCTTAACTTTCTAAGATACGTAATTAGACAATGCAAAGTACTTTGGAATATATTTATTTTAACAATTATGAAGTAACTTATATTTAATAGAGTACATTGCTTTATGCAATCACCTAAGTTTTTTAAATTATTTATTTTCCATTTTTTATTTTGGTTTAGTTTATTGTTGTGATCTCATTTTTTCCTCAAATATTTCAGAGGATACATTCCTTGAAATCCCATTAATAATATGTGAGTAGTACAATTGAATGGCCATTAGGATTTAAATTCTAATCATATTTGACATATATTTATGGCTTACCAAAGCCAATGGGGATATTCCCTATTTACTTTGAATATTTACATCTATCTTCAAATTCTCAAATATATTGTGAGATACCATTATTAAGGTTCTATTTACTTGCTATATTTCCTATCAATTTCCAATTTGCAATTCATATGATGAATACATTTTTTCCTACTAATTAAAATGAATTTCAATTATAATTATAATAATTTTAGTAAATTTAGGTCATAATAATCTAATTACACTATAAGTGTTGATTATATAAAGTGAAAAATAAAAAACATTATGGCAAAAAAAAATAGCATAATCAAAGGTTGTAGGATTGGGCTAGGTAACAAATATGTACAATCTTGACATAAAATTGATATAATTATAATAAGAATGAACAAGATTGAAAGTTTTGGACAACAAATAGATAAACCAAAACAACTAACTATTACTATGGTTATGTAGTGGTATGTAATAATAATAATAATAATAATAATAATAATAATAATAATAATAATAATAATAATAATAATAATAATAATAATAATAATAATAATAATAATAATAATAGAAACTATAAATACCTACCATTTATTTTGATTTTGAATATTTGTTCCTTGGTGATCACTACATCAAAATTTCACCTCATATTTAACTAAATCATAGCAGTGGAAGTGACATGTCTCCAAAAATCCAAACCAATCATGACAAAGTTATTCCCAAATGAAAATCATAATGGACTCATATAAATATGTTAATTCCCAAATGCCACACCATAAATGCTTGTTGAGCTAGCCACACAACACTTGTAAGGAAAGACAGGTAAGTTTGATGGCAAAAAACTAGTATTTTTAACCAACAAGCTCTCCAAATGGATGCTCATGCATAATCCTAATGTTAGGTACATAATGACGTAAGTGTCAGATAAATAATCAAAGGAAATAGTATATTCATTTCCCTAGTCTCATGTGACATGAATCTCAGGGCTTCACCCCACAGTATAAGCCTCTTTCTAATTATGTCTCTTAGTTTAATTATGGAGTTTACTAAGAAACACTTTGAAATAAATTTGTACTATTATGAGGTAGGATATAATAGATGACAAAACCATTAACTTCATCTACTTTCAAT
>JARHVA010005851.1:30000-32500 GCA_037957365.1 Torreya grandis
TGAGTAGGTATTAAGTCAAAATAAAAGGCACAATTTGAAAGATAAAATCTCACTAGATGATGATTGAGATAAATAGCATGGCGGTATCATTCACTAGGTTCAGTCAAGCTTCCTTTGTACATTTATGCATTGGCTATATTATATCATGCATTTTTGAATTTTTATTTTAGATTAAAATTAGAAACATAAAAATTAATAATTTTTTAAATGCAACAAAAATAAATATTTTAAAATTAATTATGACCATTTATTTTTAGTTTTTCAGGTGTAGTAGTAAGCTGAAAATGAAATAAGTCTAGTCACTAAATTAAATATTTTAGATTTTTTATATGTCAAACAATGTGTGTTCATAGGATTGAGACAAGGAAAACCATATAAGCATGATTACCTTGTTAAATTCTTGGAGAATTATTTGTTAAATAAATTTCACAAAAAGAGAAGAAGGATCAGTCCTGGGTGTAGACAATTGCATAAAACAAACATTATGACAAATCAAGGCTAGTCAATTTATTAGACAAATTTTCATGCTAACAACTAGACATGGATATATATAAATTCTTGTTACCAAGTATTTTGGTTATGAATCTCATTTTTTTCTAGTACTTAGAGGCTTTGTAACATTATAACTACTGGTGTAGATGTATGTAATGCTTGGTGGTTATGCTTATAGTTCTTTATTTTCACATGACCATAAATAGGTTCTATTTTTATAGGGCATGCGAGACATCTATGTAGATCATTAAATCATTTTTATAATACCAAAATCACCTAGTAAGTAATAATTGGGACCCAGTAGTCTCCTCTTTATCTGCACAGAAATAATAAAATTAAAATCAATGACACTAATTGCCTCAAATCCAAAATGGCCTACTACAATCTAGACAATAAATAAAACCCTTCATTGATCAATAACCCTAAAAACCCATGTTAATAATTAACTTACAAAACTATTAGTTTACTCTACCCTTTTTGTACTACCAATATCTCTATGATAAACAAAGTTTTATAGTAAAATTGTTACATAGTAAAAGACTAAAAATAGTCTATGAGTATATAAAAATTGATAATATTATCAATATGTTAAAGCTAAGATAGATAGAAAGAAAATCAGCTTATCAATATGAACCCAATATAATAATATAATTGGTCCCAAATAATATTCTCTTTGGATACCCATCAATAATGAAATTAAAATCAATGACACTAACTACCTTAAATAGCCTACTTCACTCTAGATAAAAAAAAATTAAACCCTTCACTTATCAAGAATGATAATATTATGTTTTACTATTTTACTTACTAAATCAGTTGTCAACTCTAACCTTTTTATTTTACCAATACCTATGTGTAGAAGAAATAAACAAAGCCTCATAATAAAATTCTTACCCAGTAAAAGAGCAAACCTAGTCTATGAGAATATAAAACCTAATAATACTACCTAGATGTTACACATAATCCAAACATAAATAAAAGTATATCATGGATATGAACTCACTTACTTAAAAAAACCCTAACTTATTTGTTGATTCGTTTCCCACAATACAAATGAAAAAAATTAAAAGAATCAATGAGTTACAAAGATCTAATAATATCTCTTCTGAATGCCCAAAAAAATAAAATAAAAAATAATGTCACTAATTCATACCATCTCAATCTCATGTTTCATCAAGCCAAAATTCAATGTGAAATACTTTGTTAGGTTTCCAATTCTCCTACTAACTTTCACAAGATCATAAACCATGTTTTCCCATTCTATATTCAAGAAAGTTTAACATTCTACATTAACGTGCCCTCAAGTTTGGAGAACATAATTTTTTTACATTTAACTTAATTATAAAACTAGACAACTCACAAATACATGACCTACCAATTATATTTAATACTTGCCTTAAAAAAAAAGAGGAAACCAATAACATACAAAATATTTTCTCTAATCATAGTGCAAACAACAATATTCTTTTATTCAACACATTATAGACCTCACACCTTAGCCCCTACAACTTCCATGCATACTTTTTTTTACCCATAAAAAGGACATATCATTGGCCATCAACCCACATGTTAACTCAAAGTTAAATCAATTTAAATTCTATAATTCTCAATGGGACTAATAACAATAATTTATATTTCAAATTCAATGGATATTTTATCTATAATCTCTCCAACACATCCCCTTCTAATTAATTTCAACGTAAATATTATCTAATTAAAATAACAAAACTATTATATCCAATGACCAAGTTTAAGTGGGAAGTGACCAAGATATCTTTTATATTCCAAAAAGGAATTAAACACCTGCTTCAATTTCATCATGTACTATATATATTTAAATAAATGAAGCATTATTTATGTTTTCAAATTGATATAACCAAATCCAATAATGTGTTGTAAAAAAAAGAGTCACTTACATTAAAAAATAGATCTATTGACTAATATTTTTCCTATATAATACAAACACTAGAGTGTAACTACACTTTAGAGATTTGATGTTTCATTTGAA
>JARHVA010005851.1:37500-60000 GCA_037957365.1 Torreya grandis
AGAATAATTGACACTCATAAAATTCATTTGAATAATAGATATATGCCATATTACAAGGTCTTATGAGACCAATACATTGAGGATAATGCTACTTATGATGACTATGATGAGTTCTACAAGGGATTTCCATATTTATTTATTTGATTTGATGCTTCATATTATGTTTTTTTATTAAATAATAGTTTTAATTTAAAACTAATATTTGAATAAGTGTCACCAAGAAAATGACCACCATGTTACATCCTAATTTTTTACTAAAAAAATTTACTTGATTATCCATGGATTTTTATGGTTGGTAATTTGTTGTGATTACTATTCACCTAAGCTTTAAGTCAACTATTACATGACACTTGAATATTGCTTTGATTACATGATTGCATTGCTATGATTTTATCTATATGGTATATTATTTACATTATGATCATGTTGATTTGTTATTTTAAAAATATTGTATGATATATATGTCATGATTTTATGAACTAAATACCTTCTTATGGTGAGTTTGACACATAAAAGATTTATCCCTGAAAGCATGATGGAGGGAGAGCATCATTAGAGAGGGTGACATAGATAGAGGTGTTGGGGGATGATAGAGGAATAACTAGAACCCTTTAGCACACCATGTTAATGTAACTCATTATATGCATAGTTGAATGGTTAGTGTTAGTGAATTTTTTATGTTGTTTATATTTAGATAATTGTTTAACCATAATTAGTTGTGTGTTAGCTTAGTTTAATGCTCATGTGAAATTAATCTCATGTGATTGGGTTGTGGTATTATGGATTTATGTCATGTTATTATATTCATGATCATTATTGTTCATTTGAGAAAAAAACTGTGCATGAATAAGTATCTATTACTACCTGATATAGCCTAACCATCATGTCTTATTAATGTTTTTTGACATTGACAGGTTATCTTTATGATATTTTGGTAATACCAATTACTACTGAAAAGAATATTATTGACTTTATAATACTCATCTTGCTATTAATTCATTATGATTATTTATTTATATTCAGTGATTATTTATTATTAAGACATTAGAAAAATATATACATAGGAAAACAAATGTTGTATAAGGAGTAAAACAAATAAAATAAACAAAGTAGTTGTATTTTATGACAATATTGTTATAAATAGAATAAAACAAATATATTTTGTTTTTATTTAAGGAGAATTTTTGAAAAGTATAATATTTAGCAGCTTATGAAAAGGTTTTAGAAAAAGAGAAAAATATTTGAATAAAATACATGAAAATAATGGCATGGTAAAAAATTAGATTTAAAGAAAACACAAGATAGGTGAAAGAATAGAAAAAGTTAAGGTTCTGTGTAGGATTAAAAAAGGAATAGGATAAGAGAAGAGGGGAATAGAAATTAGAGAAGAGGAGAGGAGAGCATAGAAGGGTAAAAGTGGAGAAAGAGAGAGAGAGAGCAGCGTGAAGGGAAAAATATATTTTGCTCATCACAACTCAAGATTTTACTAAGTAGGCAATATTATTTCCAAGGAATCTGGAATTTTTTTTTTGTGTGTCAACATATGAATGGTCTATGTACTTTTTAAAAATGTGTGAGTTGTGTGTATACCTGTTTTAAAAATGAGGGATTATATAATTATATGTACTATCTATATAATAAAACAATAATTAAAATTATTAAATAACTGAGGATAGTAACAAGTTTTTGTAGTATGGGATAGAGGAATGAACAAGCTATTGTATAGGAAACTATGCCTTAACCCATTGTGGACTGAGTGTATGAGGCATGTATATAACGTATAGAAAGCTATATATAGTGTATATAGATTTATATTATAGTTATTAAGGTAGCAATATATAGGTTTAACATAAGGGTGATATGAGTTTATTAAATTGTGAACTTGTATAATTTGAAATATATATAGTGCCTTTGTTCTATAAACTAAGATTATATGTATATATGGTGCCTTTGGTATATTAAACTATATATATGCTTTGTGTAATCTAATCACATGAACTTATGGGGTGTTAATGTTATGACATAGATATGGTAATCCAATCTAATCTATTCTCCATGGTGTAGATGTTACAATGTTTTTGCTCTATTTTATATAATATGAAGTCTAAATTAGGGCATATATATATATATATATATATATATATATATATAGGATATCAGATTCTATAGATATGTATAATCGTTGAATAATACATATATCACTAAATTTAAATCTCACCTTTCCAAAATCTATACATATATAAATAGATTTCCTATAGGATATACATATAGTCATTATATGTATATATGTAGTCCAAAATGTGTGTGTATATGTAGTTTGAAGTATATATTTATATATGGTATATCAATTAAATACATTGTATATCATGATATATATATAGAGTATGTATTTGTAACATAAAAGTGAGGATGTATGAACTATAAATTTATTGACATTCAAACAGGGGGATGTATAGATTGTGTATGTTCATCTTTTCAAACAATGATTAATATTATCCAATATGTATATAGATATAATTTAAAATATAATTTAGAGTTCCATTGTGAAATATGTAACATATTTAGAGTCCTTAAAGAGTGTAAATGTTATTTAGAAGAAGTCAACTATGTCAAACTTGAAAGAATAGATAATAACAAATTGCTTTGTTCAGACACGAGCATAAAATGGTGTCATGGTCAAAAATTATTTGATAAATTAGCTTTAGATATGATCTTATAAATATTTTAGACAACTCAAAAAGAGTATAAACTTGTAATTGACAAACAAAGGTAGAGTTAGGAGGGGATAATGTAATTTAGTCTAATGACATAAATTGGAAAAAATAGGGGAATCAAAATGGAATGAATTTGATCATAGTTGAATTATATCCTTATTGTAGGAATAAGTGGGTAAACATAAAGGTTTTAGAAATGTAGAAAACCCTATACAGAACTTGATGCCTTTCTCATGAAAGGTTAAATAGTTTTTAGAGGCACATAAGTTTCCTTTTATAAAAATGAAGAATACTATTACTATGGCAGAATAGTAATTATTTATTGAAACATATATATTATGTAGTATATGTTTTGTAAGATACGCAAATATAAAAAAATATATCTATATGATAACATGGGTAATCATATACATATATAGATTATAATTATATATTATAGATTCTGAATAGTGAAATAAGTAAATCTTGAAGGATAGGGTACTATATTTATATGTGCAAAGCCTCCTCAAAGTATAATAAGTTACATAAATGGAAGATTATGCTTTTGTTTATAAATTAATTCATCTTGATTGCAGGATGTAATCAAGTAGTATGTACAATATACTAAGATATTATTGGTGGTATTACATTTACTTATAGAAATTAGAATATGTAGTCTAAATATACATCATACCCAATTGGTATGAACTATACTTTCTATTATTGTTATCTATGTGGTAAATAAAATAGTGCAGATTCATTCATACATTTGATGGACTAAATATATGTATTTTGATTATTCTTATGTTCAACATGTTTTATGTCTGCTAGTAGGAATTAATATGTATGAAACTATTGGTTATATTTATATTAACCAAATCTTATATTGATGGTACTAAGTAAGTAGTGCTCCAAACTTCACTACCTTACTAGAATCACCAATGCCAGATGAAGTTATTCCAATCAAGTGGTGTATCTAAATCTGAATGATCATAAAGATCAATAACTATTGAAAAATTTGGCCAAAGTAATTTTTTGATGGGCATTGATATTTTATATGTATGATGGGAGATTATGTGGGGGATCTATGGTTCATGGTTGGTGTAGAAAAACACTCAGATGATGCTCTCCCTCTCCACAGTAGTACTTTTTTGTAGACTACACTTGAGTTTGCCATAGATACAAGAGTTTGGGGTCTCATTCTCCATGGAGCCTTGCATCTTGCATCTTGTAAATTATATTAGATTTATTATTATTGAAACATTATCCTTGATGAAATTTCATTATTTACTTATTGTACATCGATAGTAGTGGTTGTATGTTTCTACCAACTGTGGATAGAAAATTTTAATTACTTTATATATTTAGTTATGATAAAAAATCATTTGATAATAGTGATCAGTAACATGTTACATGATTATTTTATAATTTAACATGCTTAGCATGTTATTCTTGGATGAATAATTTGATTCTTATGGTGAATTTTAATGAAAGAATACATTGAATTTTTTTAATCACATTTTTATAAGTAGATCCCAATGGGGATGTTACGTGAAATAATATCCCCTTTGGTGTTGGAAATGAAACATTCCACCATTGCTAAGAATATAAATTTTTAAAGCCACAAGAGGATGTTGGGTGTTGGATAAAGAATTGCTAGGAAAGAGCAAAGGAAAAAGGGGAAGAATACCTATAAAAATTTGAGTAAAACAAAAACTCTACCAGTCAAGGATTACAATCCTTGATATATTTATATAACATGTGAGACATTTTACATTAATTTTCCATATATAGGGACTTACTAAAGTTTTTAACTGTAGTTAATGTTTTTTATTTTTTTCGTGGAAGGGGGTTTGATCTTGGGTCACCTAGTCGATGGGTCCATTGGTAATAGTGGAAGGTTGGGATACATTCCTAATGCCTGCCTTTTTTATTTTCATTTATGAGTTTCGTCAACCTCTTAGATATTTGGTTATTTCTTTTCATAAAATTTTGCTATTGATTTTTGTTCTTGTTTAGAATTGAATCATTGGTAATTTTTCATTTGGCTTGTTTGGGGGACATTTTGAGAACCCAATCCCCCTTGTGCCCATGGGTAGACTCTAGTTTCAATCCTTCTGGAGTGTTTTTTTTCTTCCAATGGTTTTTTATAGACCCAAAACTCATGATATGTCTATGGTTGGGCTCTATACTAGCTTTTAAGGTGGGTTTCCAACTATTGGAACATGTCTTACTTTCCAGTTTTTTATTCATTCATTAGTTCCTCGAACTTAATATAAGGGAGACACATGCCTCTAATTGTGCCCAACCTAGCTTTGACATCCGTAAAAGATGGGTTTCTTTTAATCTAAAGAATTTATAGTTACATACATTTTTTTTAAGAATTATTCACAAAAAATGATTATAAAATTTATCCAGTAAATCTATAGACTTATTGGAATGAAATTCATGATCCTTTCCCATCGCCAATATGCATTTATTTTCTTGATCTAACATGGCTCATTAGATAATTTATGAAATAATATAAAATACCATGATGATATTTTTATTCTATTTATAACATGATGATAGTATAAATTGAAATTTTACATCAATTACAATATAATTAATGGTAATAAAATTTTCCTACCATAAATCATGTCTTATAATTATTAATTGTGTTTTAGTCTTTAGGAACATATATTATTTCAACATAATAGTTAAATTATTTCCTGGTAGAAATAATTGATCTAATATCACTTCTATGTAAGCTTTGAAAACTGGTGAAACCAATCTCTCTTGGATATGACTTGGAATAATTTCCCAAGTTCTTGGTTCTGAGTCATCAACTTCCATTAGTTTCATGCTTTTCAATGCCAAAAATCTACATAATTACAAGGAAAATTGGAAACCTATTAAATTACATGGCATTAGATGCTTACTTTAGGCAATTTTGAACTATAAGAATGATTAAGATAAAGGAAATATGTTAAAAACTTTTTTATCTTGTTTTCCATTGAGGATTTATAGTTTGTTGATAATTTAACTATTTTCTACTTTCATTAGGAACAAAGGATCAACAAATATCTGAGTGTTTTTGGTAGTAATTGAGTTCATATGTGTGACCTGCTCTTCTTTCTATTCATCTTATGTGTACTAGTTGGTTAATACTATTGGGATGAATATCCAATATATTTTAAGTAGAGTATAGAATACTTTGAATTTTGATAACTTCTATGTGAGGATAAATTAATAGCTATTCAAATACTCAAGTATTTGTTATTTACATTATAGGTATTTCTAACAAACTTTAGTGTTAATTAGGGGTTACTATAATGTTTAGTTTTAGTTTTTATAATCATGTGATTGTTAACTACTCTCTTTTTAGAATAAAATGGTCCTAACAAGATCTTAGTAATCTATATTCCTATCATGATAGGTTTTTTGGGTCATACATGTAAAAGTTATCATGAAGGCATTAATGAATTGCAAGAAAAACATAAATCAATATGAAATAAAGGTCAAAGGAGAATTATTGAAAATTATAATAGTGAATAATTACCTTTTTTATGGTCCCATATGAAATACCACAATTTTATTTTTGTTATATTTATGTAAGGTTCTAATGGTGTTTTGAAATTTAGCCTTTAGACCACATGTGAATATTTTCATTTTAGTCTAATACCTTTAATTCATTTTTTTAATTAAAATTTAAAATATATGTTTTATGAAGTCATTTCAAAAATCACTTATATGAATACACATTATCTCTTATTTAGTAAAAATATGTAATATCGAAAACATAAAACAAAATAATAATGGGTATACATGGGACTCATATGATGACATTATAAAAAGGCATTAAGAGTGCGGAAATGATTTGAGAAAATTGAAAGAAAAAACAAAATATAAAGGAAGATGCTTTAAACCCTAAACCTTCTCTGCTCCAACAAAAAAAGCTAACCACCCTTACTGAATAACAAAGTAGTCTAACTATACATCATCTTTAGAATTGAGAATTTCGTGTCTTACCTTTTGGGTGCATGGTATTATTAATCTTTTTCATATTACTATTATATTCATGCTTGGAAATTGGTAAATCTAAGGAAATTTATTAGGCAAGAGTGTATGGTTATCATTCCAAATAGACTTATTAAAATTAGCATTTCTATTAGTAGGAATTTATTTTATAGGAAAAACTCTAACACTTTCCCGTAGATGAGAGGATCAATGGAAAAATATTCAAAAATTAAATCTTGACTTGGGGCATTCATGAAGAGACCATAGAATTATGTGTCCAAAAAATAAACATGGCACTTATACATGATTTTATTAAAATTATTGATAAATTGATGACAAGCTATGAAATGGTTTTATGGTCTTTTTAAGTCATAATTTATTATGAAATGGATGACAATATATTTAAATCTATATATATATTTATAAGGAAAATTAGTGGACAAAACATAAACACACCATAAAGAATGTATTTTTATTATAAATATCATTATAAGCAATGTAAACCAAAAATAAATAAATAACCAAAAATACCTTGAACAACAAAAAGTATATGTCATTTGCTACAAAAAAAGACAAAAACCCAAACATATAGCCCATTATAAATTAACTAGACACCATTGTAATCCCTAAACCCTAAACCCACTTCGCTCTAGTAAAAAAAATAGGACTACTCACTGAACAAGAAACTTGAAATCCCTTGTTATTATTTGACTCAGTCATAAAACTACTATCCAACTCTAGCCTTTTTTGTATTACCAAAATCTCTACTAGAAAAAAAACTTGATTGCTAGTAAAAAACCTACATCCTTTGCCAATCCTTCACCCATAACATGAATACAAAACAATAAAGTAATAAGTGCACTATAAATCTCCAATGGTCTACCCTCTATGTGCCAAAAAATAATTAAATTAAAATCAATCAAAAAATTTATTTAAACCCTAAACACCATAATTGACTCCACCAAAATATTTAAGCCCTTGTTGAATAAAATACTAAAAGAAAATGTTTGCCTTAAATTATTTTGGATTACGAGTTCAAAATTAGCCCACAAGAATTGATGCCTAATTGCTTTGCTCCCAGCCTATAATACCCAATAATATTAACCAAATGTTACACATAATCCAAAATTAAAGAAAGGGGAAAAAAGAAAATTGCATGATAGTAAACTATATCACTAAAAGCCCTAAAAGCTCTTGTAATTAATTTCCTTACATACAAATTTAGTATCCAACTCCATCCTCATTGCATCACCAAAAACTTCATGAAAAAAATAAAGAACTAGTTTAAAATTCTTACCAAGTATAGGACCAATCCTAGTCTATGAAGACTACCATCTAATTTCTCCACTCCTAACCAATATAACCTTGTAATATCAACTAAATTATGTCACACATAATATGAATAAAATGAAGAGCAAGTCCTGCATACTAACCTAATTACTCCCAAAAACCTTGAAACCTTTGTTGATGCTTCATCCATAATGTAAATTAAAAATAATGAAATAATGGATGAACTATAAATCCACATTGGTCCCTTCTCCTCTCACTTAAAAACAATAAAATAAAAATGATTGCAATAGATTTCCTCCATCTTAATCATACGTACACCCTGGACTCACCTGAAATGAACATTAAATGGTAATTACTTTACAAAATTTCTAATTCACATTCTAAATTTTACAAGATGAGAGAATGTGTCTAACCATCATGCTAAAACCAAATTTAACAACCCACATTTAACACACCTACAAAACTAAACAACTCTCACCCCTTACCCTACCAACTGCATTCAATACTTGACTCAAACAAAGAGAGGGTACAAATAATGCCTAAATTTTTTCCACCAATCATAAGAATATAAATAATAATTTTTTATTCATCACATTAAATACCTTGTGTATTATTCCTCTAAACTTTTATACACTTTTTTTGCACATAAAATGATGACATGTCATTTTCTAGTAACATGTCCTATAATTCCAAGGTAAAGTAAATTGAATGCCATAGTTACCTATAGGACTAATAAAATATAAAATGCACTATCTCTTATTATATTTATTAAGTTAAGTTTATTACACTAATCTAAAACAATGACTATATACTCCTCTAGTCTAAAACACAAATTGTAAGAAAATAAAATGCTAGTTTTCATTGGAAGGAATCACTTGATTTGGCACTCTAGAAGTAGGGGGAGGAGGACTAATATGATAATGCCTAGATTATGATCTTTTGGATTGTCCTCCACCAATGTTTTTAAATTCTTACATAAATCCTACCTTGTTTATCTTTATCCAATAGACAAATGGCTTATTTGATTTATGGGTTGATTTTAACATCACCATGGAAATATGAGGTTCAGAAAAGGACAAAAAAATTAAAATATAATACACTAAATAAAGAGCATAGAGATAAAAAAAAATATTACTATGACTTAACAAGCACTTGATTATGAAATTAAACTTAAATTATCTATTAAAACACAGAAGAAATAGAAACTATAAGAGGAAGAACTAAGAAACAAAAAATTAAAAGTAAAAATGATTTTGAGGTTGGTCTAATTTATTTTAGGTAATGACCATATTAATGTTTTAATGTTCATAAATTATATAGATATATTGGACAAGTCAATACTGAGGTATAATATTTCATATCTCACCATTATGCCTACCAACTTGAATCACTTTTCTTAGGGATTTACAAATACACAGTGACACATTTTCCTTCCAAAATTCTATTGGCAAGGAAAACAACATGATCCACTTTGGCTCACTTAGAATCTCATAGCTTACCACATTAAATTTAGGTTTCCATACTTAGAGATGAATCCCATACTCTTTAAAACTATAGTTGCACTTTTGCTCTAAAACATGTTTCTACGCTCAACCAAGTTGAAAAGTACAATAAATAATCCATTAGGTGAGAGGCAGAGTGAGTTGTTCATACACCTATTTTTCCCTATACTAGTACACTATGTCCTCCAGACTAAACCAGTTTTGAAATAATTTTCCATTAGGTGAAGTTTTGAAAGGTGATATATCTCATTTATTAAAACGATACATTTCAAGTCCAAATGAAAATTGGATAACTCACTTGTTGCTTCCTTTATGCCATAATTTATGGTTCCTTTATTTTTCCTTGGGAAACTTGCTTTTGAGCATCCATACCCTAGTGAATATCATCTACTTTGATCCTTTGCTCTTGATCACACTCCTTTGTTTACTCATGTTACCTTTGTTCCATATCACTAACATCACTTTACTCTAGCTTTCTATTCTACCTTCACTTCTGCTCACCACCCTGATTTCACTTTTGAGCCATCTATTGGCCTAAAAATATTGAAATACATATCCCAATATTTTTTAATAATTATGTATATTGGAAAGAAGTTTAGAATAAGATGTCTGATATTTTATTTAATCATGATAACAACATCAAATGCCTCTTATTATTATTACCATTTTAGAATGTCTGTCAGCATTGTCATTCTTAAAATTATTTATCCTAGAGGGTACTATACCATTCAATTTGATTTAACATGAAATTAGTGGGTAGTTTTCTAGTCAATTAGATGTCATCATTCTGGGTGAAAAAAATGCATGAAATTTCTAGGGGCCAAGGTATGAGGTCCTTAACAGTTTGGATAGAAAAGTATTATTTGTTATGGTATCATTGCAAAAAATATTTGGGATATTATTGGTGCCCTCTCTATATTCAAGGAAAGTATTGAATGTAGCTAACATGATAGGGTATTATGACCTATCTGGTCTAGAGTGATAGCATCATGTATAATACATAAAATAAATTTATTGTCAGATCACATAGATAAATTGAATTGGCTAGATGTGAGTTAGAATTAAAAAAAAAATCTCCTCTTATAATTTTATGCATAATATCATTGATCATCACACATTTCAATAAATAATGTTAAATAATTAATGTTATCGATCTCATCCCATTTAAAGTTACGAATTTGGTTTCATGCTTATTAAATTTGAATAAAAATAATATGGATATCCATGTGTACCAAGACAAATTATATTTATGTCTTTCAATTGAAAATTCTTACCATAAAATATCCCTCATGTTATGGATCAACTCACAATAGAGATGACCATGTTTTGATGCCATTGGTTTTATTTATTAGTGCCTATAATTTGGTAATATTGTGCTACAAAAATATGCAGAGGATGGAATATTAATTTTATGTTTGTATGCCAATGGCCTAACAAATCTTGTAACCATATCTTTTTCTAAATTCATTTATCTACCAAATTTACCTACAGAAAATCTCTGATTCAGATATAAATAGGTGAAGATGTGTTTGGGGTTTGGAAAGAGGCAACAACGGTAGTTGGGTTGTTTTATTTACTTTAAAATTATGTCTAATGAGTGTGTCACTCATTTTGATAGCCTTCTTAGTGTTAAAAATATGCACAAACAATGTGCTAGATACAATGCATAGATAGCAATATGTAGGGCCTCATATAGAAGAGGACATCTTCATACTAGTGAACTTTTTGGGCATCAAAGTGTGTAACAAAAATTATGTTAGAGCTTTATTCCTAAAATTAGATGAATTAGATATCATGTAATATAAAGAAATTATTTTGAAATGTGACCAAACAAGGTTGTCTTGATAAAACCTATTTAGGGTCATTGTTTTCCCTAGGATTTTCAATTACATGTAAATTTTTTGTAGACTTGTGAAGTGGTTGTTTTGAAAACATACCACATAGCAATGCTCTTTTTGTATGTTAAACTATGATTTATATATTTTTATGCTAGTATCATTTTAAATAATTGTGTAGTCTTACTTAATTGATTTATAAATTCCTTTACCTTGCATTTTTGTGTATGAATGATTTTGAGATCTTATTTTTTTTGTACTCATAAATATTTTGTCAATGTAATAATTACTATTTGTGCCATTGATCTAAAAACACCCCATCTCAAGTGGATATTTTTGGGATTTATTTCATTTCATAAATCATTTGTATATCCAATTCATGATTTTTGTTTCACAAACACATGGCATGCTTCAACAATGGAATAAATAAAAACTTATATCTTGTTTTCTTGTTAAGGTTATAAATTTACAATTTAATATGTTTCTAGTTGTGAAAGAAACAAAACACTTTTTACACTTTATTTTTAAAATTTGAAATAATCTATTTGGATTTGAATGTGGCATTGTTGTAGTATTTTTTGGAATGATGATTTCAAAGCAAAATATTTTTAGCCACATTCCATTGAATGTTATAGAGCTCGAGATTTGACCATGACTGAAAAAATTAGAAGGTAAATTTTATTTTGTGCAAAATGCAAAAAATATTGCAATACTAAACGCATTTTAGAAATTAGTGGTTTAATCTCTATGTCAAAATGAGTCATGTTAGGCTAATAATGAAATAATTTAGATATCTTTTGCAGTTAGTCATTTTTTTTTAGATGTGTTGATGCTATATTATTATGTATATTCAATTTTTGAACCAGGGTTTTATTTTACCATTTAGTTTTCTTGTTGTGTAAATATTTTTTTCCATTGTTATGTGGGCTTTGTTTCCTTAACAATGATCTAATGGAATTTTAGTATTTGTACTTATCTCTTGAATAAGGTTTTTCTTTTACTAATAAACGGTAATTTCAAGATAAAATTTTAAGCATTGATTTAAAAAATTCCTTAGAAGATGATGAGGATTATCATACTTTTGTACGGAGTGGAAATAGAGGAGGACCCAAGTTTTTAGCTTGGACATATATTAAATCCTATATTTTAAAAAAAAATGTTTAAGCACCAAAGTTTGTAGAAAAATGAAAGTAAGTGTATGTAATTGCTAGTTTCAAATTTGTTATCATGGAGTTACTACACACATCCTTATTTGGTTAGCTTCATTTGGGCTTTAAATCTTTTATAAATTTATGATCAAATGGCTACAAGAAATTCCATCCTACATAAATTAACATACATAAAATTTATGTATATCATATAATTGAATGAAATTTCACTCAAATTTTTGCCAATAGTACATCCTTACATTGTTTGTCAAGTGATGTGTTGATGGTATTATTTTCTAGAAATAAAAAGCAGAATTTTTCTTTACAAATTAGAAAAAGAACTGATATGAGACTTTTTTATACTCAAGTTTAATTCCCCCACACTCTTTTCTCTTTCTTGTTGGCTACATATTCTAATGTTTTCCCCATGCATCTCAAATGGAAGTTGAAGATACAATAATTTTTTTATAATAACTCAAATAATTGATAAATTGTTTAGTGGAAGTTATAATTGATTACCTATCTCCTTCTGATTTGAGCCTTTGTTGTCAAAAAATCCTTAGTTTGTACATAACATGTTTTGAAATGATTTTTGACTATGTTTTAGGGGTTTTGATATTTATAACCAATAAACATGTTCATTGATTATTTTCTTGCATTTGCAAATCCACCTTAAATTTATTTATAGATCCATAAAGCAGATTTTGATTATCATAGTTAATAATCTAAATGACATGCTTCAGCTTTGAAACATTGTTTTACAAAATCCTTATAATTAGACTTTTGAATCTATGTTTTTTGTAATCATTTCTACGGAGGTATTCATCTGCATCCAATAACATAACCATTAGGAGCAGTTTTACTTAAGGCATCAAATGATAATGTAACTTTTTCCAAAATGTCAGTAATATATTGTATTGAGGGATTATACCAGATGTTCCTGAACATATGATGTTTGCTATTCACTTTCTTCTAAAAAAAAAAATTACTTATACCTCAAAACCAATTAATCTATGACAAATTAATGTTAAAATAATTTAGACTCAAATATCACAACATAAACCCTTTCCAACCATTTCATTCTTTCGTTTATGTGCATCTATTTAAAACTTAAAACCTAAAGGATGAATAAAACATATTTTCTTTTAGAAAGTAAATTTTACTCTATTCTTTGACATTTTGACTATTAGGTATTAATATATTCTAGTTGCTTCTCAATTTCATTCTCTAAGTTTTAAATTGTTGCATTAATCGCAGGTAGAGAAGGATCCCCTACAAAGTAGTTATTTGTGTTTAAGTGTTTTAATGTATCCATGTTTTGAGCAAGCTTGGGGATTTGCTATTACAATTTAATTGCAAACTCTGACTCTTTTAACCTTGCAAATAATCAATTTATTTGACGATATATTTATAAATAAGTTAATATTCAGTGATCAATATGATTAAATGTACCAGGTATAAAAAATATGCCTAGTTGAATGTTTGCATATTTTTCCTTTTCTTTTTCATGTTTGGATTTGGAAATTACGATTGATGTAAATTGAACTTAAATTTTAACAATGAATTTGTACAGTTTTATGATTTTTCATACCCCTAATTTTTTTTCATGATTTATGTACTCCATAATAATATCAATAATGTTATTTTAATTCCAATAAGAATTTGACACATGACACCTTTATTTCAAATGAAATTAAATAAATTTTATATAAATATTTGATTGAGATTTAAGATCACCAATAATTTCGTAAGAAAGTTATCGTTATATTTATATTTTTATATATAAAAAAACGAATAATTTCTTATAAAGCTAAGATAAGAAGTTAACGAATGAAATCTTCTTAGGCTAGGGTTTCATCCCCAAAACGTGAAGCTAGAGTTTCCAACTGGAATAGCGAACCTGTGGCGACGACACTGACAGGGAAGGCGATGACGTTGAAGACAGGGGATCTACAGAATAAGCGAAAGGGAGAAGGAAATGGGCATAAACATTGTTTGCTAAGGGATCAGATCCGCTATCTAAAGCGGCAGTGGTCTCAACCGATACTCATGAAGTTCGGCAAGCAGCCCACAGTGGATTCTCGAGAACCATAGATCATGGAGGGATTCGGGAGGCAGAGGATTCTCCCGAATATTTCGTTAATGCAGTTTTGCGGCTGCAGTTGATAAAGAAACCAACGATCATGCCTATAGGCTCAGCAATAACAACTCCCTCAGCTACCTTTGGAGATGAGGTGCTCGACAACGAAAAATTGTTCACGACCAAGTGGGCGATCTGCCATTTCAATAGTTTCTGGCCAAGTCTCCGTTGTTAACACGTGGATCTCCGAGTCATGGCCGCCCCTTATGGAAAGTAAATGGTAAATTTTTACCTGTGATAAAAGTTTTTTAATGTAGTTTTTGATCTCATAGAGGACAGGGACACGGATTTTTCAAGATTGGATATAAACTTGGGATCAACATTTTCTGAAGATGAAACCCTAGTATATATCATTCAACCTCTATACAAAATCCTTCAATACCAGGTGTAGCTGGGTATGGCCGCTGCATCTCCCCCTTCAGTTATAGTTTGAATCTTATCTCAAGGCCGTCAGCTGTGTTGCCAGAAATGCCAGGATTCAGAGCCGTTGCTCGTTCTAAACTCTGCAACCCGATCTGCAGCGCGAACCTTGGTTTCTTCAGTCTCCGTCACGTTTCCCTGCCCAATATCATGCAATTTAGAGTGTTCACATTTAAAGAAACTTTCCATCCTTTCCTACCGAAATAAATATTACAATTTTTTTTCGAACGTTCAGAAGATTTCTATTTTCACAAAATTTATTGTCGTTTTTTTACAACTAATTTCATCGCTTCAGACCTGTACTGCGTGGCTTCACACCTAGGAGACTATGCATAGCAGTGGCTTGCTTGTATTTGACAGTTTCGGATCTGTTTAATTTTTTTGAGTTCAGTGCCCTGCCGTGCTCACATCTTTACCTTGTAGTGGTATTCCGCAGCGTGGTGGACTTTTATTTGAAGGATACGTTCTTGTAAGTTTGTCTCTTTCCTTTTCTGTATTGAAGAGTCTAAATCTGATTATAATAATATAAATTTTTTATAATCTATATGTTTTATTTAAAATGATTTTTATTCTTTCGAAATTGGGAAATATTCAGGGTGTTTTCAGATGAAGATTATGATTATTATTTATTAGAGTATAATACTACCTCCAAGTTTATTGCTGCCATGACATGATTTTTTCTTTTTTACTTTTCAATTTTTAAAAAAATCTTTTTGATTTTTTTCCTGAAAATGAATATAATTATTATTATTATTTATTTTTTAAAGTTCTCTAAAGTTGTTTTATATATATATATATATATATATATATATATAATATTTATAATTATATTTAATTTTTTTTAATATATTATTATTATATTTAAATTTAATGAACAAATATTTATTACTTTAAATATTTATATTATTAAATTTTAATATTCATAATATGTATCTTATTTTTCTCATCAAAATCAATACATCATGATGTCAATATTATTGAAAAGTGATGCTGAAGTGTAGTTCACTCAGTTCTATTTTTAGACTATTAGTGTAAATTTAGTTTGCATGAACAGTTTTTTGTAGAGCTAAATTTAGACAATTAGTTAATTTTTAATTAATATATTTTTTAGAAAAAATAAAGCCTTAGAAAGGCTAGAGTTAGTTTTAGTTGCTATTACATCCAAATTATTATTTAGATAAATTTAAAATATTTTATTCACTAATTAGAAAAGCATGTTCACATGCAATTCTATTAATACATTGTAATTGATCTTTATTTTCAAGGAGGAGAATGATTCCAATTTTTTTTGAAGAAGTATTTTTTATTTTTGCAACTCTTATCTCTTCTGTATTATGGATATTGCATATATTTGACTATGATTTAATTTTATTTTAAAAATCTACATTTAGTATCAGAGCAGGTATTTTTCTTTTGGGTTAAAGATTTAGTAGTTGGAATTTTGCCAAAAAATTTATCATGTCAAATTCTAACTCCTTGCCCATTCCAGAATTTGATGGAAATGGGTATGATTATTGGTGTATCAAAATGATGACTTTTTGATAGAAAAAGATTTGTGGGAGATTATTGAATCAGGTTATGCAGAGCCAGCTGATTGGAATGCCCTCGCAGCAAATGATAAAACATCTAAGAAGGAGGCTAAGAAGAAGAATGCTCAAGCCTTATTTCATATTCAAATAGCTCTAGATAAGAGCCTATTTCTGTGAATCGCAGGAGCAAAGACAACAGAGGATGCTTGGAAGACTCTAAAAGAAGCTTACCAAGGTAGTGGTCAAGTCAAAGTTGTCAAATTACAGACATTGAAGAGAGAATTTGAGAATTTAAAGATGCAAGAAGATGAAAGTGTGAGTACCTATTGTGTCAGAGTAAAAGATGTGGTCAATAAGATGGCTACACTTGGTGAAATTGTGAATAATGAGGTTGTGATCAAAAAGGTGTTGAGGACTCTCACACCAAGGTGGAACCATGTTCCCATAATCATAGAAGAAAGCAAGAATTTGTCTACCCTTCAATTTGATCATCTAGTTGGATCTTTGATGTCTCATGAAGAAAGATTGAGAGATTCATTTGGAGAAAGTGATGAGAAAGTTTTTCCCTCCAAATTGGAAATCACAAAGAATGAAGATGCCAATAGTAGCATCAAAAGTAATCAAGGCCAAGGTAGAGGTCAAAATCAAAATTACTCAAGAGGAAATAGAGGTAGAGGTGGTTTTCGAGGAAGAGGTGGTTTTAGAAGAAGAGGTAGAGGCCGATTTGATAAAAGAAATATCTAGTGTTATCATTGTAACATGTATGGCCACTTTAATTATGAGTGTAGATTAAAAGAAGGTAATAATGGTAAAAGCATTCATTATGCTCCAGAAGGTGATGAGAATCTTCAAGATAATTTATTTTTATCTTATGACAAAGCTAAAAATATTTTAAAAATGTTTGGTATTTAGATTTGGGATGTTCTAACCACATGTCAGGGAATGAAAAACTTTTTTCTATAATGGATAAAAATTTTAAATCCAAGATCAAACTTGGTGATGACAAATCATTGAAGGTTGCTGCAAAAGGAGCCATGGAAATCCATACAAAAGAAGGTATGAAGAGTGTTAAATACATTTATTACACTCCAAATTTAAAGCATAATTTGTTGAGTGTTGGACAATTATGTGAGAATAATTATAAAGTTGTATTTGAAAATCAACAATGTATAATTTATTATAAATATCAAGGAAATAGGGTGGTAATAGTTGTGCCTATGACAAAGAATAGGATGTTTCCATTGAAGTTTGGTGAACATAACAAGAACCTTGTCAATATGGCATATGAGGATACAAGTTGGTTGTGGCATCTCAGGTATGGGCATTTAAATTTTCATAGTTTGAAGATTCTAACATCAAAAGCATTAGTTTTTGGTTTACCTAAGGTTGAAGAGCACAAGGAAGTTTGTGAAGGATGTGCTAATGGAAAACATGCAAGAGAGTAATTTCCAAAAGGCAATGCATGGAGGGCCCATTATCCACTCCAGTTACTTCATTCAGACATTTGTGGTCCTATGCAGACAAAGAGTTTGGGTAAGTCATCATATTTCATTACTTTATTGATGATTACTCACGATAGTGTTGGGTTTATTTTTTGAAGACCAAAGGTGAAACTCTTGAGACATTCAAGAGGTTTAGAGCCCTTGTAGAAAATGACAAAAGGTGCAAAATCAAATACTTATGGACTGATCATGGAGGAAAATTTTGTTCAAAAGCCTTTCAAGGTTATTGTGATATGCATGGCATTAGAAGACAACTCACCACTGCATACAAACATCAACAAAATGGTGTAGCTGAAAGGAAGAATCATACAGTGGTGGAGATGGCACGAAGCATGCTACAAACAAAGGGATTAACTAATTCTTTTTGGTGAGATGTAGTTGCTATAGCAGTATATATTCTCAATCAGAGTCCCACTAGTGCACTTGACAGGATGACTCCGTATGAAGCCTAGTATGACAAAAAGCCAAATGTTAATTATTTCAAAGTTTTTGGTTGCTTAGCCTATGTTCATGTTCCTGATCAAAAGAGGCAAAACTTAGATCCTAAAAGTGAGTAATGTATTTTTTTTGGATATAGTGAGGAAAGTAAGGCCTACAGGTTATATAATCCTCTCACTAATAAGCTTATTGTGTTAAGAGATGTGATTTTTGATGAAGAGGGAGTTTATGGTCATCAAAAAGGCCATATGGAAAAGTCAAAATCTATTTTAAATGAAGTTATGATGGATGATATTGATCATGGGCAACCCACTAATATAATTATTCCAAGTGCTACAAATCCACCAAGTAACCCCACATCTAGTTGTTCAATTCCAAGTGTAAGTCCAGATTCCAGTCCTAGTTCTATAAGGACGGTAAGAAGATTGAGTGGCATTTATCAAAGGAGTTCAAATCAAGCACATGAAGAAAATCCAAGAGGTGAGACACTGAATTTTGCTTTACTTACCAAGGCTGATGTTGAACCATCATGTTTTGAAGATGCATATACTAATGGGGTTTGGATGCAAGCAATGTAAGAAGAGATGGATTCTATTCATAGAAATGACACTTGGGAGCTTAGAAAGCTTCCACATGATAAGAAGAAGATTGGCACCAAATGGGTCTACAAGACTAAGTGTAATAGTGATGGAAGTGTTAAAAGGCAAAAGGCGAGATTAGTTGCTAAAGGCTTCATGCAAAAGTATGGCATTGATCGCGAAGAGACATTTGCAAGGGTAGCAAGACAAGAGACCATTAGAATGCTAATTTCATTAGCAGCTCAAAATAATTGGAGTATCCGTCATATGGATGTGAAAAGTGCCTTCTTGAATGGGTTCTTAGAAGAAGAAGTATATGTGGAAAATCCACAAGGTTTTGAAGTGCAAGGAAAAGAAAATCATGTCTACAAGTTAAAGAAGGCTTTGTATGGCCTCAAACAAGCACCAAGAGCATGGTATGCTAGGATTGATGGATATTTTCAAGAGAATAGCTTTCAAACAAGTAAGAGTGAACCTACCCTTTACTACAAACAAGAAGGTAATGATATTCTGATTGTAAGTTTGTATGTTGATGACTTGTTGTATATGGGTAGCAGTTCTATGATGAAGGATGAATTCAAAGTTTTCATGATGAATGAATTTGAGATGAAAGGTTTAGGCCTTATGAAATATTTTTTAGGAATAGAGGTTTATCAAAGTAATAATAAAATTTTCATTTGTCAAACAAAGTATGGTAAAGGTATGTTGAAGAAACTTGATATGGTTGATTGTAAACCAGTCTCCACTCTAGCTGTTCATGGAGTTGTGTTGTGTAGAGATGATGGTGCTGAAAGAGTTGATGAGATAGCCTATAGAAGTATTGTCAGAAGTTTAATGTTTCTAACTCACACAAGACCTGATATTGCTTATTCAGTTTCACTTATTTCAAGGTACATGATAGAGCCATCAAAAATACATATGAAGGTAGCCAAGAGAATTTTGAGGTATGTGAAAGGCACTCTAGATTTTGGTATTCATTACTACACTTCCAAAAGGTTCAATCTTGTTGGTTTTAGTGATTCTGATTGGGGAGGTAGTTTGGATGACCAAAAGTCAACATCTGGGAATTGTTTTTCTTTTGGTTCTAGTTTGATTACATGGAGATCAAAGAATCAAAGTATAGTTTCCCTTTCTTCTACAGAAGCAGAGTATGTTGCAGTCACTTCAGTAGGGACATAAACATTATGGCTTAGAAAACTTCTTGAAGAAATTGGAGAGATTCAAGTTCAGTCCATAGTTATTTTTTGTGATAATATTAGTGCTATTAAATTGGCCAAGAATCTAGTCCATCACATTAGGACAAAACATTTTGATTTAAAGCATCATTTTATCCAAGATTTAGTGCAGATGAAGGTAGTAGAATTGAAATACATCAACACTAAAGAACAATTAGTAGATATCTTCACAAAAGCAGTTGCAACAAATCAGTTTTTGACACTCAGAGATCAAATCGTGAGCCTGCTCAGCATCGAGGGGGATTATGTTGAAAAGTGATGCTAAAGTGCAGTTCACTCAGTTCTATTTTTAGACTATTAGTGTAAATTTAGTTTGCATGAACATTTTTTTTTGGAGTTAAATTTAGACAGTTAGTTAATTTTTAGTTAATATATTTTTTAGAAAAAATAAAGTCTTAGAAAGTCTAGAGTTAGTTTTAGTTGTTATTACATGCAAATTATTATTCAGATAAATTTAAAATATTTTATTCAATAATTATAAAAGCATGTTAACATGCAATTCTATTAATACATTGTAATTGATCTTTATTTTCAAGGAGGAGAATGATTCCAATTTTTTTAAGAAGTATTTTTTATTTTTGCAACTCTTATCTCTTTTATATTATGAATATTGCATATATTTGGCTATGATTTAATTTTATTTAAAAATTCTACAAATATTTTGTCTACTCAATTAGTTTACAACATAATTGTAAATAGAAAAGTTAAACATTGATATGCAATTATTCAGTGAAACAATGTCATAAGTCAAAGCAGTAAAAACTAAAAGCATAAAAGATTCATAACTATAATAATAAAGTTAACCTATAAATCTGAGCTTTAAAATTATAATTTGTATCATTTATATTAAAAAAGTTATTTTAAATATAAAATATATTGTTACATATATCAAATAAATATTTGTGATGTCCCTTACTTAGGGGCTCTTTTTTGTCTCTACACAACTCTGATATATAGCAATAAAAGCTCTGATACCACTATGATGTCCCTTACTTAGGGGCTCTTTTTTTGTCTCTACACAACTCTGATATATATCAATAAAAGCTTTGATACCACTGTGATGTCCCCTTCAAACAGGGAATATAGAAACACAAAAACTCTGAACAAAGATATAATTTTTGTTGAATAAATTCAAAATGATAACAATAATATAGTCTCTCAATAGCAAATCACAGATCTTATCACTTGTCCTTGTAAACTATTACAATTACAGTCCTCTCTTATGCATATAAAATATGAAATACAGTCTTGAAAACCCTGGCTTTGCAAATCTAGAAATTGGGTTTAACTCTGGAAATTCTATCTTAGCCTGCTGTGTCGAACACACAGTCGCCGGTGTCGGTCGATATACTGCCGATGTCGGTCACTGTAGGTCCTTCTCTACTGACATCGGTCTTCAGTCGGCCGATGTCGGTCACTGGGATCTCTTCCTGCCGAGGTCGGTACTTTCCTGGATCTGTATGGCCCTGTATGGTCTTCGTACAGCTACCAATTGGGCACAACTTGCTTATTTTCAACCCCCTGATCTGAAAATATATGTTTCTAGCATAGAAGATCTCTACCTGTATAATTTATTAAATCAAAACATAAAGAAATAAATACCTGGAATATCTGTAATAACTTCTATGTGAAGTTATCTCTCAACCCTATAAATTCTATGATAACTTCTGGATGAAGCTATCTCTCAAGTTGGCAATAGATCAACTAATATTCCACAGCCTCTTAATTGCACACACTGAAAAGGGAATGTTCTCCAATGCAAATGGAATCCTGGAACCCTAGGCTCAGTCTTCACAGAAGAAATTCTTCAAAATCAATAATCAATAATCAATGGCTAATCCATAATGGCCCCCATGAGAAACCCTTATACCCTTAAAAAGATATGCTTGCCCTAATTAGGGTTTCTTAAATTAGAATTAGGGTTTCTAATTAAAATTAGGCTAAATAATTAATATTTGATTAAATCAATCAAATATTAATATCTCCCTCAATACATGTTGGATCCTCGAACCGTTCGAAGCTGGTGGACCAGGGAGTGATTCCGCACATGACCATACCAAAATAAAGGTGCTCCGCTGCATGTCAAATATCCCTAAATAATAGGAGCTCAGGCCCAATGTGTCTGAAATAACCTGAATGAAAACCAAATGTAGAAATTATGTGAATCAAAGTCAAGCCAAGCTCCATTATG
>JARHVA010005851.1:62500-92500 GCA_037957365.1 Torreya grandis
AAAAATGCTCCTAAGGGGTATTTGTCTCCAAGATACAAAAAAATTAAGACTTTTATTAGATGAAGAGAAGGACCACATTAATGTAATATTGTACGATATTAGAGATAATTGGTCCTATACATGTGTGTCTATTATCTTAGATGGTTGGACTAACATTGCTTGTAGACCTCTAATAAATATTATTATTTCCTCATCCAAAGACCCAATGTTTATCAAATAGCATGACACTTTAGGTCATATTAAAGATGAAATATATTTGATAGGTATATTTTGAGAAGCAATTGACTATGTGGGAAGAAATAATGGTGTACAAATTATTACAGATAGTGATTCAAATAATGTTTTATCAAGTAGAAGGATTGAGGATAAATATCCTAGCATATTTTGGACACCATGTGCACTTCATTGCATGAAATTGCTTCTTAAGTATTAGCATAAAGATCTTTCTTGGATTAGTGAGGTGGTCAGAAATATAAAAAAGATACAAAATTTTATTATCAATCATTCTATGCCATATGCTATATATAGAAAACATGCTTCTTTATAGTTACTCAGATGTGTAGATACATGATTTAGTTCCAACTTTATCATGGTTTATTGCCTTGAGAATGTGAAGAAATATCAAAAGTAGATGGTGATTTTAGTTGAGTGGGAAAGAATGAGAAATCAACAAAGTACTAGCACCTTCGCATGTGATGAGATTTATAATCTCATTACTGACATTGGATTAGTTTGATTTTGGCAGCAAACAAATGAAAATTTGACATTCTCTTATCCTATTGTTGAGGTCCTTCATCTTTTTTATGAGGACAAACCATGCATGAGAGATGTATTTAAAAATTTAGACCAAATGAGATAGGTTACAAGACATATTTAAGGTTGGGGCAACTTCATTTGATTAAAAAACATAATATTTAGTTTACAAATATAGTTTCAAAGGGTAGAAGATGCTCCATGGTTCTCTTCATGTTGTTGGATTCATGCTTAATCCAAAATGGTTCTATAAAAATCCATGGTTAGTGATGAGGTTCCCAAGGATGGAAGACTTACAAGGATAAAGAGGATCATAGTAAAATTAAAGAAGAGATGTCAAAATATATCAATTGACTAGATAGTTTCTCTCATGAAGATGTCCCTTCTGATCAAGTTAGAGTTGAACCAAAAACATTTTGGGAGAATTATGGGTCAAGAACACCCTTTCTAAGAGACACAACTATCTGGGTCCTTTCCCAGTTAAAATAAATATTGATGTGATCATTTAGTTTCAAAATAATAGAAAATCAATTTATAGTAGATTTGTTTCAAATTTAAATAATATGTAGTTATTGTAAATGTATTTTATTTTATAAGTTTCTAGTGCTTCTACATCAGAATTGAATGGCATTGATTATGGATTTATTCATTCAATGAAGTGCAATAATCTATGTAGAAAACAGGCATAAGATGTTGTATATGTACATTCCATTCTCCATCTATTATCTTGAGCTTACAATGAATATAAATCATGGATGTGGGATTATGAAGGATCTATGGATGATGGAAATGATGAATCACCAATTAGCGTGTTTGAAGAAGATGTAGAGGCGTGTTTGATTGGGGCTAGAGTAGAGGAAGGGCAAGGAAAGACAAACAATCCTTTTAGTTCAAATATAATAAATTCTATTGAGACAAAACTAGGATTTGATGATTATATGTAATAGTTTAATATTTTGTTTTTATTTATATATTAATGTTGAAAGTTGAAAGTGTACACAATTGATATATATGACCTTTATTTTATCTCAGATTTCAAGATAATGAAAAATTAATATTTTTAATATTTTTTATTGTTTTTTTTTACTTCCACTAAATTTAATTCTTGTATAATTAACAATATGTATAATTAACCTATCTACACACACACACACACACACACACACACACACACACACACACACACACACACACACACACACACACACACACACACACACACACACACACACACACACACACACACACACACACACACACACACACACACACACACACACACACACACACACACACATTTCCTACTTGCACTTGCAACCTTTTTATGGTCGTTTCTCATCATGTTTCCATTGCAGTTGTGGTTTCTCATTTATCAATTCTAACAATGTAGACCATCAATAATTACTTGGTCAAGTTTTTTTTTTGGACTTTTCTACTAAGATATATATCACACCACTTTTGCTCATATCCTTAGTATAAATATTTCTCTGCACCTTCCAATAAAAATGATTTGAAAGTATATAATCACTTATTGACTCAATGCCTTGATTATGAGGGTTTAATTTTTTTGATGTTGCATATGATTTAAAACTCACCATTTAGATTTGGCTTGTCATAGTTCCAAATAAAATTTCAAAACATCTTGGTGGAAGGATGTGTTTTTTGACCAACTTAGTTAGAAAGGAACCAATAATTATACCTCTAAATATCTTAGGGGTGAAGCATCAGATTCAACTTCAGAAAGTGCTATCTCTATTCAAAATGTCTATGAGACTTATGAGTCAATATCCAATTCTATAGATCTTGAGAATGATAATAATGAGGTGTGGAAACTTGAGCTAGAAGGAGACTTGGATGAATCAAAACTTGATTTAGCTAAAGGTAAAGCAACACATCTTTTAATTGATAGTTTATAGTCAATCAAAGTGATTGAAGTATTTATCTCTCTACCCTCAATCAACAATATTAGGAAATAGACAAGATTGAAATAGAGTAAAAGACAAAAAAAAGAATGACAAAATGACAAGGCACATGTACCATCTAATATTATTATGCTAAAAAAGGAGATGATGTGAGAAGAACATAATCACTAATAAAGTTTGACTTTGAAAATCTTTAGGTTTATTATTTTTTGTTAATCATACATAATTTACCACTGAAAGAAGTATTTGATTAAATCTATTATTACTATATTTTTATTCACTTTTACCTAATAACAAGAAGAAAAAAAATTAATAATTTAAAAAAAATAAATGAAAGCTTAAGTGATTTAAGATTTAAAGTTCTTATAATTTATATCATGAAAAAATGAAGGTAATAAAAAATAAACGTTTCACAATCCATATAACCATTCACAATCCATATATATGAAAATACAACATTTAGTTATAAAAAACTTAAACATAAATAAAAAAATCTAAATATTATGAATTCAATTTTTTTATTATAATAAATTTATCAAAGGTTCTAATATCTTATTAAAAAGATTTAAAGTTTTGACAGTTTAATTTTTTTTTTAAATATAACAATATGATGTGTGATTTTAAATTTTAATGGAAAATTTTTTTATGTGATTTTTTGTATATGTATTAATAATTTATTATTATTAAATAAATAATTTTAATTTTAGTGAAGATTTAAGGATATTCATTTTATCTTTTGTTTAATGTTACGTATTAAAAATAATAATAATAATAATAATAATAATTATTATTATTATTATTATTATTATTATTATTATTATTATTATTATTATTATTATTATTATTATTATTATTATTATTATTATTATTATTGGACTAAGTTTAATGGTCATATAATCGTATTTATTTTTTTTAATTATAAAACATAATTAAATTTTTGGATAAACTATATTAAATACAAAATAGAAAAATTAAAATAATTATATAAATTATTTTTAACATTTCTTTTTATACATGATAAATTATACTAACATTTAAAAGACAATATTGAATAAATGACCAACATCAAAAAAAAATTCAATAGAGGTAGGATCCACCGTCAAATTTATTCTTTGTGAATCTCACCTATCGACTACAACAACTTAGATCTCAACTCAAATTAATCGATTTATTTTTAATAACTTCATTACAGGAAAGAAATATATTGATAGACTTTGTTTATATAAAATTTTCATTACGAGATGCGATGACAAACATGGTTGGCCATTGGGAATTTGGGAGGAATGCGTATACAGGCTTTGCCACCGTCCGCTTGAGGAAGTAGGTGTTGGAGAAAAGACTAAACGGGTGTAATGCAGACAAATTGCGGTTTCACATCACATATATGTCCCTTACGCTGTTTGATTGGTTTACAACTCACATCTTGTCAAATGCTAAATACTGTAGCAATAACCTAGTCTATGCTAAAGTTTTCCCATTTCAATGTCTCCTTCTTATTCGAACAGACAAGACTAACATTTGGTTTTTCTTCCCAACCAATAACTAAATTTGGAATTAGTCACTGCAGTGGACCATTTTGTTTTCTTCGTATGCTTCACTTTTTGGTGACACAAAAGTAAGAAGATACTCATTCCAGATAAAATAAAGCTAGTTCGGTTGACCGTCGTTGCACTTGCGAATATTGACATCATGTCCAAGAAGATATGTGTTCCAAATGGAATGGAATAGGACAAACCCGTCTCGGTTAACCCCCAGTCGGATGACTGTTGCTGCGAATATTGACATCATCTCGTTGAGTTCGTAGATTGATGGTGGGTCATCACCCTGATGCAATTTGAAAAAGGCGGTATAGATATAGATAAGATCGAATAGTGAGCTAAAAAGGGAAAGTAGAGAAAAATCTGGCTTTGCGAATATTATCATAAACTCATTGATTCGGTTGAAAGGGTAGAATGTGGAAAATTCATGGTGGGAGTCGCGGCGATGCCATCGTGCCTCGTTTACTGGCGTACAACGTTCGATCGGCTACCGTTTTCTTGGACCCTGTTTATATTGTTGACATCGAAAAATCTCATAGCAATGAAGATAAATATGATTTAAGACCTTTCGTTATCAAATTATTTATGCTAAAAAAATGGTTTTTATTTATTTATTTATATTGTGGGAGATAATTGCTATGAGTGGGAGATGATCGTTATGAGTAGGTTATTATTATTAATTATATATATATATATATATATATATATATATATATATATATATATATATATATATATATATATATATATATAAGTGGTTTATGAGTGTAAGAGTGTAAGAGTTGTAAAGGAAACATAATTTATTATATCTTTATTGAATTTTAGGTATTTATTTATGCTAATATCCTATCTACTCATCTATTTATGGCTTTTGTTTCCTTTACAACTCTTCAACTCTTACACTAATAAACTCCGCCTCCACCCCCAACTTTGTAATATAACGTTGTTGTTTACATGTTCTCTTTCTGTGTGTGTGTGTGTGTGTTAGTTATCCATAATGCGCATAAGTTAGAAAAAAAATTGTAAAATAATGTTGCTGGTTTTTATTTTATTTTTTAACTCCACATCTTTATTCTAAACTTTTTATTCATATAATTTTACTATATCTTTATTGAATTTTAAGTTTTTATTTATGGTAATATCCTATCTACTCATCTATTTATGGATTTTGTTTCCTTTACAACTCTTCAACTCTTACACTCATAAACCACTTATGTGTGTGTGTGTGTGTGTGTGGGTGGGTGGGCGGCGCCGGGGGGCGAGGGGGGTGGCGGTGGGGCGGAGGGGGGTTATGTGTGTGTGTGTGTGTGTGCAATGATAAAAAAAGATGGATATTTCATCCTTCAATGTCCAAAGTACATAGACATCCAAGTCAACTACAACAAAATATATAGAGTCCGTTCCATGGCAGAACTATTTGAATACCACATAATAAAAAGGTGGGGGAGGTGTTAACTTAAATCAACAAGAAAAAGAGCAATGTTCTAGATGAGATCATTGGTCTTGCAATTTGAGTGGTTAGAGCAATCAATGCAATCAACTATCTCAATTATAGGTTGGTATTGTGGACATAATTAAAATTATTTCACTTCTAATTGATGACATCAAAAAATTTCATGCCTATAAAAACTTGATGAAAAATGAATTAGAAAAATTTAAAACATAACAAATAGATTACATTATATACTTACAATTTTTATTTTATTAAAAAATAATAAATTTAGTTATATATAAAATTTTGATGTGTAAAGTTTAAAATTTTATTACTAATATTTTTAATTTAATTTTTTTTTTATCAAATATTTACATCTACATAGTATTAGCATTCAAGCTTTTAGAATTTTATAGTGATGATGATGATGATGATGATGATGATGATGATGATGATGATGATGATGATGATGATGATGATGATGATGATGATGATGATGATGATGATGATGATGATGATGATGCTGATGGTGGTGGTGGTGGTGGTGGTGGTGGTGGTGGGTTTTTAAATTCACCCATAAATAACATGTCATTGCATTTCTTACCCTTAATGAATGATCATAACGTAATAGTTTATTTTCATGTTAACCTCAAACCCATGGTTTAGTAGTGATTCAAATTTAGTTTTAAATTATAAATGATAGAAATTTCATTTTAAAAACACAATTAAGGATATTAAATCTACTATAGATAGTATGGATAATTTTAATTTAGAAATCATTATGTTTTGAATAGTTTTTAATGATATTTTTTAATAGTTTTGATAGATAATAATAAGGGGAAAAAGGCCTTATGTATTGTACAAAAATATTTGGCTAGCACATTAAAATAATAAATAAAAAAAAGCCTCTACTATAACAAAAAGAGACATGCAAAAAAGGTCAAGCAGACACAAAGTCAACAATGCAATAACAACAAAGAAGACCAAATAATTAAATCCTAGAAGATTCACTACACAAAGTAATATATGAGTGTTAAAAGGAGTCACCACCAAGGAACCACTCCTGGGAAGCATGAAAAAGTAATCAACATAAGCCTTCATCACCATCCACTAGAAAAACCTTGAAGCACAAAATATGTACACTGATTCCTATGATGACATCTTATACAAGAGGGAATTTATTAGTAGGTCAAGTCTATTCTAATCAATTCATTGCATTAATCCCAAGGAGAGGTGCCCTCACAATGCCAATATTCATTAGTATAAATGTCAAGAGCTCCAAATTTAGCCAATAAATTTATTGGGGAATTAGTTACATGATAATTGTGAGGTAAGAAATGTCCTAAAAAAATAATGACATGGAAGATATATTGAATGATTGAATTCATCTACCACTAATCACATATTCTTGATTTAAAAACATTGATAATCAAGATAGAATCACCTTCCATAAATAGTTTATCATAATTTTAATTAATAAAAGTTCTCAAACCTCTAAGAAGAATTTGAGCTATAACACAATTATTTGAGGACCATTAAGTTTTGAAGATAGAAAATTAAATCACTTGTCCCAAATTATCTTTGAAAATGCATCCACCTCGAAAGAGGCCTCAGTTACCTTTCGATTCCATGCCAAAATTTATTTTGAAATAATTCTCACTCTGTGGATTCCAATAGGTCAATAACCTTTTTTTCATTTGAGGATGAAGATTGAAGTTGTTTTTTATTATATTCCATTTTAAGAGAATATGAAGATCCTCACTAGTGATTTTAGTTTCAAGAAGTGACACTTTAGCCTTAAAAACCTCTTGAAGGAGTTCTTCAATTTTAAGAGTGAGTAATTATTTGGATTGGGACAAGTTTTTGAAGACTCTTATTTCCTTCTATCCACAAGGACCATAAGATCAGAGATGGGGTCATAGCCAAAATACTTCTAACTTGGTCCCCTCATTCCTTTCTTTAGTTAATCAAAACAACCTAAATAGGACTAGTTACTACCCAAAATTTGTTTATTTTCCTAAATAACCAACACAAGATTCTTTAGGAAAAGTTTCAATGAAATAGGATATAGTTCAAGAATTTAGAATTGTATTTGCAAAAGACACACCAAAATGGCCCTTGAAAACCAAACCTTTGAAGTCTATCCCATAAAATAATTTTTGCTTTATGATAAACCATAAATTTACATTATCCTTAGAAAGACCCAAATAGATCTAAACTCTTTCAATAAACCATATTAGTTTTTGTATATGAGATATTAACTTATTATAGACTTGTTTCACTAAATAATTACTGGTAGGATCTTCTTTCCATTTTAGGTCATCAATTTCCTCTAAGCTATTGACATGGTGAGAGTTTAGGAAAAGGTCAAACGTCATAAGAGTGGTTGGTTGTAAAAAGACGTAGATTTTTCCAACTTCTATGAGGGACGCATTCACCAAGGGTTTCAACCCAGGAATTCCATACTAGCCCCCCATCACCCAACCCACACCACCCCCCCTCCCCTCACACCCCCCCCCCCCCATCGTACACACTGCCCTTCCCCCCTCCACCATATGTTTGAAAAGTATTGTTCTAACTTGACTAGGTATCCTTACATAAGTTAACATATATACCACATTTTATATTCCAACAGATAGAGCTAGAAATAAGGTCTCAACATTTGCAAAATAAATTCCAGATCTAAAATCCATAGATCTAAATATTTGTATAAAAATATGGGAATGATCATCGATGTTATCATGATACTCTATTTGGAGCAATATGTTCCAAGTGTTGTCTTTGTCCTAAGAGACTTTCTAAAGAAGTTTTTCTCCTAGATCTTCATTTATTTTGAAACAAATTATAAATCCATCTCTTTATATTTACGCAAGTAAACCTCTTCCCATTTAATTAAAGAAATTTTATTAGTCTGAGAATGCCCATTCCACATATTTTTATCATAATGTTAGTTAATAAATATTTAACACTAACATGAACTTTTGATACTGACATCATGTAGACTAGAACTACTTGGAGAACCTCTTGATTTAATTTTATTTTTCCTACCCAAGAAAACCATTTTCCTTTCCAAGAATATATTTTATTATATAAGGTTGTGGTCATATTGTCCCAAAAAAAATTGACAAACCATCAAAAATAAAGACCCCCAAGTACTTCCTAGGGAGATAACTTAAAGAACAACCAAGAATATTTTTAATCTTATTTTCACTGTGAAGAGTATGTGGAAGAAGGAGATGTTAAATTTAAATAGGTTAATCTCCTAAAATGATGGAAGCTAATACGGATCTAGTTTTTTCTTCAACATTCTAGTTTCCCAAATATGAGTAGATTCTCCCAAAATTATGTTATCCAAACACCAACCATGAAAAAAGTTAACATTCTTAGTAATGCTGATATTGATAATGAGAATTTTTTTTTAGAAAAATTGAGAAGGATCTACCTAGGGATTCATCCATAATTATGAAGAGGCAGGTAGAGATAGTATGTCCTTGATGGAGACCTCTCAAATCATTGAAAAAGCTAGTCGGGTCTTCATTAAAACTTAAAGCATAAAAATAGACACACAAGATTTTATCCAAGAATGAAAAGCATTTGAGAACCCAAAGCTCTTAAATTTTTAAAAAATAAAGTTCCAATTTACCATGTCATATGATTTTATAATACAATATTTGATTATTTTAGTCACTTCTTTCTTTAGTTTAGTTGAGTGAATTATTTCGTGAAAAATAACAACACAATCTAAGATTTGTATATTTTTGAAAAAAACACCTTATTGTTCTTAAATAAGAAGGAAAATAAGATTTGGTGATAATTCTCTATGAATTACAAAATAATCTTGTAAATGGTGATGTAAACAGCTATAGGTGTCAAGCTATCTAAGGATTCCACACTAACTTTCTTGGGGACCAGAGGTAGAAAGGTGCGATTAAAATCTATCAAATTTTTTAATGAGGATAAATATATATTGGTATCTTTGATAATATCCTTTTTAAAAATTTCCTAGAAGTTTTTAAAAAATCTTAGAGCAAATCCATTATTGCCTAGGGATTTATCATTGTCAATGCTCCAAAGTGCAGTCTAGACTTCTTCTTTTATGAAAGGCCTAATTAAATTAACATTCCAATTATCATTGATAATTATTTGAATAAGATCTAAAAATTACTTTTTCTCTAAAACAAAAAAAGGGGATAATCATTAAATAAGATATCAAAGAAATGGACAACCTTCTTTTTAATCTCATCTAAATCTTTAGTATAAGTATCAATTCTAGTTTTGAGTTTCAATGTCCTATTAAAATTAAGGGTAGCTAGGGTAGATTGGTGAAATATTTTAATGTTAATTTTTACTTATTTAATATAGATTTATTTAGATTTTTATTTCCATAAAATCTCCTCTTTTTCCATAACTGAGTTCAACATTGCAACTAGCTCATTTTCCATGAGAAGTGATGTTTTATCATGTCCAACCCTCTGCACTTCATCTTGAAGGATCTAAATATGAGATTAAATTATTATATTTCCCCTAAAGATGTTCCCAAAGACTTATTTATTTCATTTATGGAACTTTTTCTAACACTTTCCAGCTTATGAGCTACAATAAACATTCTAAGGCTACTTCTAAGGGATAGTTCCTTTCACCAATATTTCATAACATCCATCAGATTTGGATCCCTTAGCCACAAATTTTTTAATATAAATGGTGTGTCATTATTAAAACCCTAAACAAATAAATGGTCTAATCCTGATAAATTTATAATATCTAAGTGAAAGATCCAATTTTGATTTAACCAACGATTAAAGACCAAAAATCTATCAATTTGTTAAACAATATTAACAAAACCAAATATTCTATTTGTCTAAGGATATAAATTTAGTATTAATGTACCAAGGATTATTACTGCTAACAAAATTAATGAAGTCAATTTTAGATTGATTATTTCTTTAAAAACAACCTCTTTTCTCATTATTTCTGAAGATATAGTTGATGTCTCCAACCAACATAATCTATTTATATTTAAAAGAGTTAAAAACGATTGAGATTTTCTTCTACATTATTTGTTTAGCTATCAGGATTGATAGATCCTACACATTAAAGATGAAAAATATATATTCTCTATGAAGCCAAAGATGTTAAGGTAGATCCAAGTTTTCTTGGAGTCCAAAATTGAAAAAATAATTATTTATTAAAAAGGACACAAATACCACTTGACTAATCCTCAACTCCAATATAAAATGAAATAAGTATCTTCATAATAATTTGATACACTTATCAAGACACACTACTTCAGGAATCTTGGTTTCTTGGATAAAAACTAAATACAATATATTAGTTTCAAGTTGTGTCTCTAGAAACCTTTATTTTTTAGGGTATACCATACCCCTAATTTTCCTAGATAAGATGATCATTTACCTTTATAAGAGTTTTTTCCCCTTCATTATTTTAGGGTTTTCTTTCTTCAAAAATTAGAGCTTTTAAAGAGGACTTTGTAGACTTATTTTTCCAAACCCATGTGAGTTGAAGTAAAACCTTTTCCTTTTCCGAACATAGGAGTTTTTAGAGATAAATATGGTACATTTGGATTTGATTCCATTAAATAAATATATGAGGGGCTCAAATATATTCACCACCCATATTTTAATATCCCCCATAAAAGTATCAAGAATTCAATCATAGTAAGATCTTGAACTAGAAAGATCAAAGGGTTTAGAAAAAATCAAGACAGGAGAAAAAAAGTGAAAAGAAGAGAGAGAGAGAGAGAGAGAGAGAGAGAGAGAGAGAGAGAGAGAGAGAGAGAGAGAGAGAGAGAGAGAGAGAGAGAGAGGGAAGTATATTTGATCAAGTAAAGAGGAGGATAAAGGGTGGGACTAAATACTAGGTTAATAACATGCAATGGGGATAGAGGAATATCCATTACAAGTGAAGGGTCTAAAATATTAGCCTCAACCAAAACCATAGTGGGTGGAAAGGGATTACACTAGGATATATATGTGTGTGTGTGTGTGTGTGTGTGTGTGTGTGTGTGTGTGTGTGTGTGTGTGTGTGTGTGTGTGTGTGTGTGTGTGTGTGTGTGTTTGTGTGTGTGTGTGTGTGTGTGTGTGTGTGTGTGTGTGTGTGTGTGTGTGTGTGTGTGTGTGTGTGTGTGTGTGTGTGTGTGTGTGTGTGTGTGTGTGTGTGTGTGTGTGTGTGTGTGTGTGTGTGTGTGTGTGTGTCTATATATATATATATATATATATATACATACTAGGGAGAATGAGCATAGGGTGATGACAATCAAAAGGATTTTGTTGCTTAGCCAAGATGGGGAAAGTACCCATAAATGATCCTATACATGTAAAATATTGCAGTTGAAGGGTAGCTTGTCGTAGTCAACTTATTGGATCCAAGTGTAATCACGAACAAAAAAGTTCATATCATTGACCAAAGGATATTTTAAGTTAAGAATGATGTATAATCTATAAAAAAAAACTCTATATCTATTCAAAATTACATGATTAATGTTCATAAGGGGACTAATATTAGAACCAATATGATGTAGGGCATAACTATTCCATAATTCTAATAGTAGTGTAGATGCCAAAATTTATCATCCTTGCCCTATTTTTCCATCTTTTAGGCTATATCGTTATCCTTAGTTCGCTAAAATAAAGTGTTGTGAATTGTCATAATTTTCCTTATATAAATGAACCATGAAATAAGCTAAGTCTGAAATATGATGTAAACCTCCAAAAATCTATATTTTACATCTAAACTCCCAGAGGACCCAAACTCCTCTCAAACATCCTTAAAGTATATACATACAATATAATTTAAATTATAATTATAAAAAACTAAATGTCTATAATTAAATGTTAAATTATAATTAAATTTGTATTTTATGTGTATACCCCATTTTTATCGATGGTCATTAATCTTATTAATTACTATTTACCATTCCTAACCATCCAAAATATTTTAAATAATCGAAATCCTAAACATCAAATAAAGACAAAACAAAATAAACCTCCTAACAACTTATCCCATGGTTAAAACAAACTAAACAACCTCAAAAGTAATTTTAACCCTCTTTTACCCCATATCAATCCATTGGAGTGGATTTTCATTCAGTTTCACCTATTTTTGGTAAATCAATGTTGATGCTCCATGATCGATGTCGATCCATTTGTATATAACATGCCTTCATGGCTCAGGATAGAAGGTGAATGCAATTTTGGAACTTGAAATGTTATTACAATCTCATTCTAACCTACATTTGGACTTGATCAACAACTTAAAATCTTATGGAACTTATTTTGGAGAGATTATCAAAGGTTTTTGAAGGTTTCTCTATCTCATCTTGTCAAGTTCATTTTCAGCCATGAAAGGTTAGTTTTACACTTTAAATTTACTTATATTTTAAATATGATATCTTTTATGTCTATCTATGTCTATTTTACATTTAGTTTTTATTTTTTTATCAATAATAGAGGCCACCATTATAGTTTATTTATATCTCAACACTTTTACAAAGAATTGACATTGATTCATCTGAATCGATGTCAATCCTGTAGAATGGATGTCGATCCTTTAGGATCATCATTGATCAATATCAGAGTATAAAAATACCCTTTAAATAGTCTATTTTACATATTCAACATCTATTAAATCTATATTCTATTGTCTAAATATCTCTCCTAGTCTATTGATATCCATTACTAAAACTTACCAAAGCATTTCTACATCTTGTTCTAATCCATTTATCTTATCTCTTAATCATAGATGGTCTACATTTATCTAATCTTTATTAAGTTGTATGTTGGTTTTATTTATACCTACCTTTGTTATCTTGTATACTTTATATATTATCTTGAATAATTCATAATATTTTATCTTTTATCTTTGTCAAATTATATTTTACATCATTTATATCTTGTAATATTTATCTTTAATTTTTTATCTTTATTATCCTTCTTAATTGAAAATAGTGGGTTGACATCCATCTGAGAAAGTGTGATACTTCTCAGGACTGGTTTCTAACCAAGCAGCCCAATCATCTTTCTATTAATCTATTTTTTATGAGTTAATGTGAATTGTTGGTCATTCCTCCCCAACCAAAGAGGAGTTCTCACAATCAAGCTTGATCAATGGTATGCAGCCATCCATATCTCTAGGTAATCTTAAAAACCTTATATTTTTTTTAGTTTTAATTAGATCCACATTAAAAAGCTTATAAAATACTAAAACATTCTGGCACACCTTGTGGGACCAAAAGTGGGTCCCTTTCTTTTTTTATTTCCTATGCATGTAGTTGTATTAGTGAATTTCATCCTCTTTCACATTTACTTTCAATCAAATAACTTTCACTGTATTTTCTTCATTGAAGTAAAATCATTATAGGCATAAGATTTGCATTTCATGTGCATGTATTTTGCATTGAGTTGAATTCTTTGTCTACATCCAAATTAAATCAAAATATCCTTTTGCCTTAAAAAAAGCTACATTCATAGTCTGTCTACTTGAATTAGTATATCTAGATTAATTAGGTGGTTAATTAATCTATTAGTCCATAAATAAATCATGCACGACCAAACCACAAAATCAAAAATCACACATCAAAACATGACATAGTGAACTGACTTGGATTTCATCACCAAATAAGGAAATTTATACTTGACACTTTCACTTAGATTTAATCATCGAGTGGAGTGCCAACTCAGTACTCTGGATGAGTATAAAACCTAGTTGAGTGGTATATCTTGGCTAAGCACCCACACTAGTTGTAGGATTGTGATGTGAGGGGAGTAAGCCCCAAGTAGCAAACCACATACCATCAATAATACAAATTAAACCTCATGTACCTTAGGGTATATAGAGTGTTAACACCTAAACATCCTGAAACCATCCTTAGATGTCTATGTTTAGTACCCTATCCAAGACCAATCAAGTTTCACATAATTAAAAAGTAACGTAGTAAAGGAATCCTAAGCATTTAACATTTTTAGTGTATGTTATTTTTATTGTTTTTTGTTATCTTTTACTTGTTTGAGTGCGTAAGGTTTGAAATCTTCCACTATCATACAAATTGGTCCACTTATCTGGCCTTATAGTTCTTACTTGGTAATAGGTTTAGGAACTATTAGATCCTCATCCTTACCAATGAGGGAAACCTTCAGGATCTCCTATGAAACCTTCACCAAAACCTTTGATAATAGTCCTCAAGCATTGAGTGATTACCGTGTCAATCATGTATTACATGTTTTTATTCTATCTCATGAGTATATTAATTAATGTATTTATACTGTGACATCTAAGGGACAAAGTAAATTATTACTACCTTATAGTGCTAATTTTTAGCACTTGATTTAGCCAAGTCAACCTCAGTCCATGCCTTATCCTAGATCATTTAAGTATTATCCAAAAAGCTTTTTGTAACATTCAAAACCTTATCAATCTTTACCCCAACCTATCTAATCAAGCTTGTCAATTCTTTCAGTTGTACCAATCCAATTAACTTGTTTTTTCTCTTTACAAGGACAATCATTAAAAATAGTTCCAAAACCTCCTACTCAACAGTATTCTCCATTAGGGGAACTATATATTTATGTGCTAGAAAAGTTTCTTCAAACATCAATAATCCATCTCCCTCTTATTAAACCTGTTGTATTAGGACCATATGATTTCATTATACCTTGGAAAAATGGAAATGAATTTTACCCCTATAATCATATCATGGGTCATATAGTGGAAAGATGTAAATATTTTAAATGGTTGGTCTAAGACTTGATTGATCATGATAAGCCTATGCTGGTCAATCCTAATCACTTGTAGGATCAACAATCTATTGTTAGTCATCCTCTTATGTCAGTTGCCTTCCCCAATTTTGGTTAAAATTCTTTAATCCATGGTGTCTTTATATCTAAAACCATCCCTAGTAAGCCTATTACTAAGGAGGTTATCAAAAACTAATCCAAACCATCTATTGAATCCATTCAAGTTTTAAATATTCCTCTAAACATAACTATAAAGGAAGATCATATTTTCATCAACCCTCTTGTGAATCAAGTTTAGCCTATCCACCAATCCTTAGCTACTATAGTAAAGGAACCTCTTAACCCTAATTAGTTGATTCAGCTACTTGAATTGATCAATCCAATTCGCTCACTCTATACGTGTCTCACCCTCATCTATTTGACAATGATACCAATGTTTCCTTTGATCATATTCCTTTTAGGTGAAAGTCAAAGTTTTTGGCCTCATCTCATTTTTAGCCCATATAAACTAATCCCATCCATTGTATACCTTACTTTGTCAATCCTATAAATCCATCATGAAACATAAAGTAACCCAAAACCAAGTTAACCAATCAATTTATCAGCCTCTTTATGCAAACCATTAAGTCACTTTAGTATCCAAAAGGTCATGTTTTAAGTATCCCTAAATCTATCACCCAATCTAACCCAGCCAATCAACCACATCAACATTCTTAAAGGTTTCCTAAACACAAGTCAACAAGTTTAGGTCAGAGTCCTAAACATTACAAGCCCTTTTTAGGCACTATGTTGAAGCTCCCTGATAGGGATAATCAGACAGTTTTATTGGATTTGTTCACATTTTAAAACCATTCCATCCATTTCATTTTTATTTTTCAACCTTAAAATATTTTGAATCATAGTCTAAAACAGCTATCTCTCTACCCTCTTGGCATTGTAAAAGTCATCCCACCTGAGCCCCCACTTGTGTCTTAAGTTCTTCATCAACTAATAACTAACAAGCTATCAGAAATGGATGAAGAGGACTTCACCCCTCTACGGTTCCATTAACCATCCACTAAGATTTATTTTCCCACTGGGGGAAGATTTTTACTTTGCATTTATCTAGATCATATAATTATGGTATATTTTCAAAATTTCCCCCCCTTTATGCATCTTTGAACTTGAATCCTTCATGGTCAAGGATCCTTTTACCCTTTTTTTAGAATGAAATATTTTTAATTGATCTTTATCATCCATTATATGTCCTTTAAACCTATTCTCACCCATTGTCCATTGTCAAGAGCAATTGATGACAAGAATAATGTGATTTTTGTGTTATAGACACTAAGCCCAATCTTAAATGTGAGCACCTCAACTCTGCTCATAGCATGTTTCTCATAGACATATTCCATATTTTTAAGAAGGAACCCCATGGTCATTGTCTTTTGACTTCCCTTATTAAGTCCATTCGACATTTACCTCCTCCCTTGTGTTTCAATTTTTCTCTCTAAAAGGTGACCAAGAATAGCCTGGGTTAATTCACATCAAAAAATCAAAAAATTTGGGATATTTTACTCAAAAGGGTCATTTTCAAAATCATAGACTTCCCCTTGAAGGATAGCTACCAGGAATTATAAGTTGCATAAATAGAATAGACTTATCCCTTGAATGACAACTATCAAATAAATTAAAAGCTATACCACTCCCTTGAAGGATGGTTAGTTATAGTTCTGGAAAAATCAAAGCAATTGGAGGCTTCCCACATCGATCAATGTCTTAAAATATCTCAAACCAAAAGTCAAAAAAGATCCTAAATCATAAAGTCAAAATCCAATATATCCCATAGAAGACTTCCCACATCGATCAATCTACCTTCTATATGTAAAATGTGGATTAACCCATGGATCATCCTAAGTCACTTATAATTATATTGTATTTCATAGAATATATGTGGTATACCCATAGTTGTTTCATACATGTCACACCTCTTTTACCCTATAAAGGAAATCTAAGCTTGCCTTTTACAATTTTATTAAAAGTTTTTATTTACCTTCACATGGGTGTCAAGTGCAAAGCCTTAAGGAGTCTACTTTTTAATAAACCCCATATTCACTATGGTCCATGTTGATAACTTGTTGAAAAGGGTTCCCCTTTGTGTTTTTTTCATTTGTACATTTGTGTCTATTACCTTAATCCAAACCCATTTTAAAGGAGTTGAACCTTTGTGTTCATTCTTTTCTTGCTTATCCAAATTTGCATCTTTTATGACTAGGTTGTAGCCTTTGTATGATGGGAATTTACCCATCCATTTGTATCTTAGCATACCATTAGCCATACCAACATTGAAAATTGATTACGATTCATATGAATTTGTATAGATCTCTTTATTTATGCTTTGATTTTGACTTTCGTAATACTCACATTTTTGTTCTCAACTAGTTAAGTCATCTATTTTTCATTATTTGATCCTTATTTACAAAAAACTAAAAACCTTGGATTAGTTGAAATCTGACCCCTACTAGTCCCATAGTATAAGTCAGTTTGAGCATTTCACCTTGAAACATAAGTCTATAGCTGAAATCCCTTTATAAGCCCATATAGCTTAGGTTCATTATCATGTATCATTTTTTTATCTTGGTGCCAAATCTTAATCCCATGTGCTTCATGGAAAATTTATGTTTTATTTGGCCATGGATATCATTGTCTATTTACTTTAGTCCTCATTGGATCTTAACCTTGGTGTTTTATGCATTGACCTTTTTTGTCACCTACTTTTTGTGTTGGATACCTATCAATTTGTCCATTTGTCCAAGTTGTAATTGCATATTTATTTTTTCAAACCCCATTTATATATTTGCATTTTTATTGTATCCATCTCCATTATCTCCCCTTTCCTCTACCCTTTTTTCAAACTTGTATCCATCTCCTTTTCACTTTTTTGGTTCCCGATTTGAAGGGGAAATATTCTCATATCAATTTGGGGCATGCTAGGGGAATTTATCCATGTTTTGCTTCTATATTTTTAACTCATGGCTTGATTCTCTTGATCATTCCAATAATGGAAAAAAATATAGATGCCAAAATTTAGCACCCTTGCCCTATTTTGCCATCTTTTAGGCTCTCTTTATCCCTAGTTCACTAAAAGAAAGTGTTGTGACTTGTGATTATTATATTATGTGATCAATGCCTTTTATGTGATTATTATATTTTATTATATAACTTTGATTCTAATTTCAACCATGCAAAATGACACTCTAGACCACTAAATTCTCCTAATTCAATAGTAAACATCAAACGCATGTGTTATTTTGCATCCATAATGCCCTGATTGGGGTATTATTATATACACAACTAAAAAATTATTGTAATTATACTACATTAAAAATATGAATTGGTAAAATGTCATCTCTAACTAGGTTGATTAAGTGTGTTATAGATTTCTAAAGAATTGTAGAAAATTAAGAAAAACCACTTAAGCAAATTAAACCAAATCAAGAGATTAAGTGAAAAATACATGGAGTTATTGAAAATCTATTGATTGGAAATTTATTCTTAAAATATGCATTACCATGTGACATCATCAATGGGGTGGAATCGATATACAATTAATGGAACAACTATTAGGATTAAACCTTCCTATACCTCATTAATGCCCCATCTCTTCAGATATTTATGACTTGTCCCTTTAAAGTTGATTCAGTTTATGGCCACACATCTTGATCTCAAGATGGATGGTCATGGTTGATTTTTAAAAATTTCATAAAGATATAAATAAGTGAGCCAATACCACCATTTTTAATCTTTGATTATACAAACTTATTATGCATAAATTGCTATAGAAGAGATTGAATTGTGTAATGTTGTAATGTAGAATTATCTTCACAAGGCTTCACCTATTTGTAAGAAAATGATCAAAATCATAAGACTAAGACATTAGTTTACAAATAAATTATATATAATCAATCTACTCATAATTTATGCATATTTTGGAGCACCAAATCTAAGGAAAAACATGCTTTTTATCTGCACTTGGAAGGAGGGACATTATTTGGAAGGTTTGGTATTATTCCTTCTTTAAATAGACCTTAGAATTGATTTTCAACACCCCATGAGGGAGTGGTTTTGATGTTTTATTATCTATATTATTTTTTATAATATATTTTATTGACTATTGCATGGACTAATGCATCTTGTAATCCTACTCTACATAAAGCATGCATTTCATCCTCAAGTAACATTGTCAACATGTGAGCCAAGTTGGAGATCTCTACCTATAGGGCCTTGTGGATAAAAAATTTCAATAATTTCCACCACATTTGGGGTGGTGATTATCATCTAGGACCATATTTTTTTCATTTGATCTTGTTCAGTTAGGAGACAGAGCACCCATTCCAGCCTTAAGCAACATTGACAAAAAATGTTGATAACATGCGATCTAATTTAGAGATATATAAATATGGAGCCTCATCAATGAAAAATGTCATCACCACCATGTCAATATGGGTGATTAATGTCTAATATCACATTATTTACCTTTGATTATGCCTAGTTAGGAGATGAATCACCATTCTAGCATCAACCAACATTGATAACAAATGTTGTCAACATGCAAGCCAAGTTGGATATATCTACCTACGGGTCCTTGTGACTAAAAAATAACATCCCCACCATGTTAGGGGTGAAAAATTAATGTATAATACCTCATTATTGGACTTTGATCACTCCTAATTAGGATATAAAGCACCCATTCGACCCTCAAGAAATATTAACAACAAATATTGTCAATATGTAATATAAGTTGGAGATCTCTTCCTCCAAGGTAGTGGCTGAAAAATATCATCACCACCACATCATGGGTGGAAATTATCAGCTAGGAACACATTATTGGCCTTCGATCATTTTTGGTTAAGAGATACATCACCCATTCCGATCTCAAGCAACATTGACACCAGATTTTATCAACATACAAGCCAAATTGGAGATATCTACCTCTAGGGCCTCTTGGATAAAAACTATCATTGACACCACATAAGGGATGGTGACTAATGTCTATGACTACATTCTTGGCCTCTAATCATGTTTTTTTAGGAGATGAAGCATGATATCCTCAAGAAACATTGAAAATAAATGTTGTCAACATGCGATCAAAGTTGGAGATATCTACCTCCGAGGCCTCATGGTTAAATAATATCATTACCACCATGTAAAATTTTTTCAATAACATCTAGGACCACATTATTCGAATTTTATCACACTCAATTAAGATATAGAGCACCCATTCTGCCCTCAAGTAACATTGACAATAAACATTGTCAACATGCAAACTAAGTTAGTGATATCTATAACTTGGGTACTCATAACAAAAAATTATCATTTCCACCATGTCAAGGATGGTGGTTAACATATATTATTACATTCTTGGCCTCTGATCAGGACCATTTAGGAGATAGATCACCCATTTTGGCCTCAAGCAATATTGACAACAAATATTGTCAACATATGAGCCAAGTTGGAGATATATACCTCTAAGGTATTATGGCTAAATAAAATAATTAAAACCTTATTTGGGTGGAGATTAAAATCTAATATTGCATTATTGGCATCTGATCACTCTCGGTTAGGAGATGAAGCACCCATTCCAGCCTCAAGAAATATTGACAAAAAATGTTGTCAATATGCGATCCAAGTTGGATATATCTATCCTCAGATCCTCATGGATGAAAAATATCATTACCACCATGTTATGAATATATATTAATGTCTATAACTAAATTCTTGGCCTACAATCATGCATGGTTAGGAGATGAAGAACCCATTCTGGCCTCAAATAACATTGATAACAAATGTTGTCAACATTTAGGGCATCATGGTTGAAAAAAATCATCTTCATGATGTCATGGGTGGTGATTAGTGTTTAGGACTACATTATTGTATTTATATCATGTCGATTTAGGAGATGGAGTACCCATTCTAGCCTCAAGTAACATTGACAATAGATGTTGTCAACATGTGAGACAAGTTGAAAATCTCTATATCTAAGGCTTTTTGGTTAAAAAATGTCAATTCCACCACATAAAGGATGATGATTAACATCAAGGAACATATTATTTGCACATGATCACACCTGATTAAGAAACAAAGAACACTTTCCATCCTCAAGCAACATTGACAACAAATGTTATCAACATGTGAGCCATGTTAGAGATCTCTACCTTTGGGGCCTCATGGATAAAATCAATCATTACCACCACATTTTAGGTGTACATTAACATATAATATCACATTATTAGCTTGTAATGATGTCTTTATAGGAGGAGGATTACCCATTCTAGCCTCAAGCAATATTGGCAATAAATGTTAACATTTTAGATAAGTTAGAGATCTCTACCTCCAAGGATTCATTCCTAATAAATATCATTGACACCATGTTAGGGGTGGAAATTAATGTCTATTATAATATTATTTTCCTCTAATCACATCCATGTAGGAGATGAATCACCCATTCTAGCCTCAAGCAACATTGACAACAAATGGTCTCAACATGTGAGCCAAGTTAGATATATCTACCTATGGGTTCTTGTGAATAAAAAATATCATCATCACCATATTATGAGTGTAAATTAATGCCAAAAACTTATTATTGGCCTTTGATCATGACCAATTTAGAGATGAATCACCCATTCTAACCTCAAGCAATAATTGACAACAAATGTTGTCAACATATAAGCCAAGTTGGAGATCTCTTCCTCTAGGGCCTCATAGATGAAGACTATCATCACCACCACATCAGGGGTGGTGATTAATTTCTAATACCACATTTTTGGTATTTGATCATGCCTAATTAGAAGATATATCACCCATTCTAGCCTCAAACAACATTGACATCAAATGTTAACAACATGTGAGCCAAGTTGGAGATATCTACCTCTTGGGCCTTCGGGATAAAAAAAATCATCACCAAAACATTGAGGATGGTGACTAATGTCTAGGAAACTTTTTTTTCCATTTGATCACACTTGGTTAGGAGACAAAGCACCCACTTTAGCTTCAAGAAATGTTGACAACAAATGTTGTCAATACACGATCTAATTTGGAGATCTCTACCTCCAATACCTTGTGACTAAAAACTATCATTGACACCATGTTAAAGGTGATGATTAAAATCTAGGAATGCATTATTCACCTTAGATCACACCTAGTTAACATATAGAGCTCCCATTCTACCCTCAAATGATGTTAATCAAACCCTATTTAACAGCATTTGAGAACTAATTAATATCATATAGACTAAGAATTTAGTTTTAAGGACTTAATTTATACTAAATCACACCATTAACTTCCATGATTAACTAATTTTATTAATATGTGATGACATTGGGGCTAATCAAACCCAAAACCACATTTTGAGCGAAAAAATATGTTTAAGTAACTCAAATTATCTTCAATTACCTTCACAATTGAACCCTATATCCTAAATTCTAAACTATAAGCCCTATACTATAAGCATTTTAAACCCAAAAACCTATTCCCTATACCCATTAGTACACCTTAAACCCTAATCCATAAACTTTAAGCCCTAAAAACCTTAAAACACATATCATAAACTAGATTAAAACTATAAAATTAATGATTTAGCCCCAATTAACATCCTTTACAGTAAAAATTAGGTTTACAAGGTTCAATTTGTCCCAAATCACATCACTCATTTCCCCAAATGAATAATTAACTCAATCTATGGTGACCTAAGGGATAATTTAGCCCAAAATCATATTCTATAAACACAAATAGGTTCAAAGAGGTTAAATTGGTCTTAATTACCTTTGTGATTAGACTAAGAATACACCCTAAAATATATACCATATACCCAAAAACACATTATGGTCACTAATAAGTTCAGTCATCTCAAATTATCCTCAATTACCTTCATAATTGGACTATAAACCCTAAACCCTATGTCACATATACCTGAAACTCTAATCCCTAAATCCTAGATTGTAAACCTTAAATAAAATGATATAGCTATGTAATTAGCATATTTTATAGTAATAATTAGGTTCACAAAGCATAATTTATCCCAAATCACATAACTAATTACCCTAATTGATTAATTTACTCAATTTATGTTGACTTGGGGGCCAATTGAGCCTAAAATCACATTATGTAATCATAAATATGTTCAAGCAGCTTAAATTATCCCTAACTTCTTTTAAGATTAGACTTTATTCACCCTTAAACATAGACCCTATGTCAAAAAATACATTATGGTCATAAATAGGTTCAATCAACTCAAATTGTCCTTAGTTGCCTTCACAATTAAACCCTAAACCCTATCAATCATACCTTAAACCATAAGCGCTAAATCATAAAACCTAAATTTTAAACCCTTAAAACCAAATGATTCATCCCCAATTAACATCCTTTAAAATAAAAATTATGTTCAAAAGGCTCAATTTGACCCAAATCAAATCATTCATTGCCCCAACTAACTACTTTTCTCAATATGTGATGACATGGGGGCCAATTGAGCCCAAAATCACATTTTGTAGTTATAAATAGGTTCAAGGAACTCAAATTATGACCTAATACATCCTAAAACATAAACCCTTTTCTCAAAATCACATTGTGGTAACAAATAAGTTTATTCACCTCAAATTGTCCTCAATTACCTTCATGATTGGACTCTAAACCCTAAACCCTATCTTGAATGTACCTAAAACATTAATCCCTAAACCCTAAATTACAAACCCTAAACCAAATGATTTATCTATGTAATTAACATCCTTTATAGCAATAATTAGGTTCACATGGCTCAGTTTATCCCATATTGGATAATTAATTTCCTTAATTGACTAATTTACTTAATATGTGGTGACTTGGGGGCTAATTGAGCCTAAAATATCATTATTTAGTCATAAACATGTTTAAGGAGCTTAAATTATCCCCAATTGCCTTTGTGACTAAACATTATTCACCCTAAAACATAAACCTTATTCCCAAAAACACATTATGGTCATAAAACCTAAACCCTATTTTATATATACCTTAAACCATTAACCTTAAACCCTAAATCCTAAATTGTAAACCCTAAAAATGAAATGATTAAACCCCAATTTACATCTTTAATAATAATAATTACATTCACAAAGATCAATTTGACCCAAATCCGATCATTCATTGCCTTAATTTACCAGTTTGCTTAATATGTGTTGACCTAGGGGATAATTGATCCCCAAATCATATTTCATGGCCACAAATAGGTTTAAGGAGCTCAAACTAGCCCAATTGACCTTTTGAAATCAGATCTAATGCATCCTAAAACATAAAAAATATTCCAAAAAACACATTGTGGTCATAAAGCTATGTTTAATCTGCTCAAATTTTCCTCAATTAACTTCTTGGTTAGACTCTAAACCCTAAAACATATCTCATATTATCCTCGATTTCCATTTCAGTATTACTATGTACATGGTATAACCACATACATAGTTCTTTAGTTTTCCATTTCGAACACATCCCTTGAAGCTTGTGGCTTGGATTCTCAAGCCTCAGGCATGAACTTGTAACACACACTCTGAATGCATGTTTTTTACCAAAAATAAAAAATACAACTTTACCCATGCTAGACACTATTCATTTTACTAAATTTTTCCTTGAAAATAGTACTACACAACATTGACTAAGTATCCTTTTTCTATATATATAATTATTTTATATAATTATTTCTTTAAGGTTGTTATTTAAATATTCATTAACTAAGTACTTTTCGTAGCACTATATTACATGATTTTTCATGTTCATCTTTGTTTACGTATCTTTTATTAGTTGATCTAAATAAGAAAAAAGAGATTATGGTTGCAAACTAGACCTAGTTTTATATGCATTACAAAAAGAAAAACCTATTTTCTGCTAATTTTTGAGGTAGTACGGGAGGGGGGTCACATAATCAGCCATACATTTTTTTATCACATTTCAAGGTAGACTGGCTTGTGAAACTAGTAAAAAAATAATATTTTTAATAAATTTTTTAAAATTATATGCTGCAAACTAGATGATCTTACCTAGCTTTCTACAAAGGGGTTTAAATAAAAAGAAAATGATGCTAAAAAATGGTGGGATTTAGAGACAACTACTTGGTATGATTTTTCTAAAAAATAATACTACTTTGATTTTTTAATGTTTGACCTAGTTATACTTAACCATTTAAAAAAATAGTATTTTAGAAATAAGAATTGAAAGGCTACAATTTATCTTCCTATAACATCTTTGAATTGTGAGTGTAGATATTTGAAACAATCTATACAAGTCAATATTTCATGTTTTTGAAGAAAAACATGTCCACTTAAGACCCCCTTTTGGTCCCCCAATTCCGTGTACTTGCCCTCAACCTAGTTCTTTCCCTTATGTCCCAAAGAAATATTAACTAAATGCATTTATATTGAGAAATAAATTTATAATTATGATAATTGATAAATTTTAATAACATTCTTAAAACATATTTGGTAAGTGATTAAGATGACATTGTACATTTTACATTTCCACTACAAAATTATGACTCATATTGTCCTTTATATTCTCACTCTAGTTATTTAAAATATATGCCTCTTAAAATTCTTGATAGTGGTGGCTTTGTAGTCCATCATGTAGGATTTTGTTGTAAAATTCATGAAACATACTCTAGTTTACACACAAACATACACAAATGTGTGTATTTGTGCATGCATGTAAAAATACATGCATGCATATTATACAAATGCACACACGTGTACACATGTGTGTATATATACATAGAGATATATATACACACATATCTATCTATCTATCTATCTATCTATCTATCTATCTATCTATCTATCTATATGTATTTTTGTCTGTTTGTCTGTCTATCTATCTATCTACACACACACACACACACACACACACACACACACACACACACACACACATTTGGGTGATAAAAAACACCATTCTTGAAAAATGTTTTATTATTTATGAATAGTGAATACCCTTTTAAAAAGGGTACATGCCATTTTTGAAACAAAAAATGAACCAAAATTCAAACTGAGTTATTACTAATCCTAAGTGGAATACACTCTTTGTAATGCAAAGGACACACACCATTTGAGATACTAAATGGGATACACATTTTTAGTGAAAATAAGTAACACTATTAGTGTATCAAAGGGTTTCATTCCTTTGCATTACAAAGCGTGTAAACCCTTTAAAAGGCCATATATTTATAAAATAACACAATGCCATGTTTTTATTTAAATCTTTACATGTATCATGATTGGTAATAATTAAGGTGATAAAATTAATGGGTGTGCATGATATACCTCACAAATTGATCTCCAAGAATTTTCACCAAAAATACACACTTACATCATAGTCCCAAGTATATTATTTTATACTTATGGAATGCTTAAGGTGTAATGATACTGTTTTCTCATGAATTTTTACAATAATCATAATGCAAGGGGATTTAAAATTAAAATGAAAACTCTCTCATGAAAGTGTTTGATTACCTAATACAAATTTTTATCTTTTATAACTTTGAATTCTTGATTATATGGATCCATTTCCTAAAGAAAAATTGCTACAAGACCTTGATGAAAACTCACAGCAATTTAAATTCATAAAATAACAAGTATAATTATATCAAAAATATAATTCAAAGTATTAAAAATTATCAATAATAGATTTCATGGATCTTCAAAAAATAGTGCACGTAATTCACTTTTTGATATATTAGAGGTTGTTTATAATGAAGTGGGAAATGTCACTTCCCAAGATGATGCAATGCTACATCAATGAGTAGTATTAAAATATTATTATTCTAATAAGTTTCTATATGAGAATATTAATAATAAATTTTAAGAATCATGTGTTTTATTTCATATTCCTAGAACCACCTAACTAACACAAACTAGTTGCAAAAAATTTAGCATTGATTGTTGTATTCATGAAGTGATAAAATGATTGCTATATGTGGTGGATGGTGATTGATGAGCCTCCATGAAATAATAGAGAGGTTATATTGTTATTATATTAAAATATTTATTATTATTTTGTTCTCCAATATATCCAAAATTATTTTTACATGAATTCATCCCACGGTATGGAATGCTAATTCTTATTAAATTTAACTTTTGCGATGCAAGACCGGAACCACCCCTAGATAAATATAAAGTAAATAACACACATTTCCATCTCCATAATCATGCATCATAGTATACATATGGAACCCTTGAGTTTGTTACTAGTCCCATAAATGTCATTATTGACCATGGGATGCATACATTGAGGATTACATGGATTATAGGTGGTGTCACATCTAGTAGCATTCCTCCTACTATTAGTGCTTCACATGGTGTCAAGACTAAAATTCACAATATAATTCATGTAAATCATTGCACATAATGTGAGATGAAGTATATTGGATCATATATTTAGGTTATACATAAATTTGTTACATTTTCAGATATAATATGCACAAACACAAGGACTATATGTATATTTGTAAAGGACCTTACCCAACAACATATGTAATTAGTCGTTGCGTCAACACATCAAGACAACACAAAGATAGATTTTTAGGATTTATATAATTCACCATATATATATATATATATAATTGAGTGTCCTCTCCCAAAGAGCATCACATGGGTAAGAAGTTTCCATGGTTTAGAAATTTTTCACATAATGTTTATTAACAGTTTTAGTAGTCTTGTTGCACCAATAACAAATTATATGATATGATTTTTTTTTGAATGGACAGAGGTAGAAACATAAAGCTTTGATTTGTTGAAGAATAAAAGTACATAAAATCCTATTTTATCATTACTAAATTTTATAAAAGTGTTTGAGGTTGATTTTGATGCTTTTTTTGTGAGAATTGGTGTTGTGTTGAATCAAAAAGAAAACATAATAACATAATTCAAAAATAAATTGAATGAGTTAAGAACGTGAAGATCTTATTGTAGATACGTTTGGAAAATGAACCTCAATAAATTGAATCATTACCTCTTTATTTGTTTGGTAATCCCACACACATGACTAAGAAGTAATAACATAATCCAATAAGAAACATAAGCTTGGGAAATTTATTGAGATATATAGTTGGAGAGAAGCCCAAGCAATGGGACTTGGTTAAATCGTAAGCTAGGTTTGCATATAATAGTTTAGTGAATAGATTAATAGGTGAATCATCATCTCTAATTATTTGAGAGAAATTATATGAGTGTTTTAAATTTTGTATCATTACCAATTATAGAATGAGTTAGTGATGATGGAAAAACATTTGTAGAACATATATAATAGTTACAAGAAGAAGTAAGAAGAAAGTTGAAGGAAAGTAATGAAAATTATAAAGTAGCATTAGGCTTTATAAGAGGTAAAAAATATTTGATTCAGATTTATTGATGGTTTACTTGAGGAAAGATATAATTTTGAAAGGAACATATAACAAGTTAAAGTACAAGAAAATTAGACCATGAAAAAATGTGAAGAAAATCAATGACAATGCTTATGAGATGAGTTTAAAATATAGTTTTGATATCTCTCTAGTATTTAATTTTTAATATGTTTATTATTTCCATGGGTTGGATGGTAAAGGTGAGAACATAGATTGGCAACAATAGGTACTAAAGAAGAAGAAGAAAAAGATAATGCAGGTTAGAGATAAGAAGATAGCTAACACAAGATAAGGAAGTTATGATAGGTATTTTATACAATGGAAAGGATTAGAAAAGGAATACAACACTTGTATTCTAGAATGAGAGATGAAAGATATTGATAATAACAAATGATATTAGTACAATAAAATCAACTTGTAGCAAATGATTTTTCAACCAGAGGAGAATGATGCATAAAAAGATGTCAAACTTCTAGATTCCATAAATTTTGATCCATAGCACTGTTTGAGCCCATATTCATGCCAAAATAATTGGCTCAAATATTTTGATGTAGGCATAGCCATATTTTCTAGTTATGGTATGTTTTCAATATTTTTTAAAGGTCATACATGACCATATGAAGGTTTGAAATATTTATTTCAAATTACTTTTAGGTCTATTTCTAAATTTAGATATAATCTATTTTTGTAACCAGAATTAAAATTTACTTGAAATTCATTTGATAGGCTAATTTAAAAGTTTAGTTCAGTTTTGGAGATTTATAAAGTTGTGCATGCTTGTATGCGAAATTTATTTAAAATAACATTTGATAAAAATAGTAGGTCAAGTTTTATTTATTTTTAGAGTTATAAATTTTGCATGTCAACTCTAATTATGAGATGAAGTTTATTCATGCATGGTTTATAATTATTTAAATTATTCAATATAAATTAATAATATTTATTATTCAGGATCTTAGCTTATTGGATTTTTTATTCATCTTGATAGTCTTCGGGTTTATTAATATGGTAGGTTAATTTGTTTTAGGGATTGCATACTCGTAAAAAAGGATGATGGTGGTGATAATAATCAGAGACTAGATTCAAAAGAAGAAGAAATAGTTCCTTTTTTAGAAATATATTTTTATTCTTAATTTTCTAAGATACGTAATTAGATAATGCAAAGTAATTTGGAATATATTTATGTTAACATATTATGAAGTAACTTATATTT